>PDHP01000066.1:140620-152245 GCA_003339455.1 Ophiocordyceps camponoti-leonardi (nom. inval.)
AGCGGTGGGGGGGGGGGGGGGGGGGGGGGGGCGCCCCCCGGGGGGGGGGGGGGGGGTGTGGGGGGGGGGGGGGGGGGGGGGGGGGGGGGGGGGGGGGGGGAATTTGATGGTTAGCCAGCCCCCTTAGGAACGTGAAGACAGGGAGAAACAAGAAAGAGGAGAGAGAAAGAGAGAGAACGAGAAGAAAGAAAGTGGTAGGGAAGAAAGAATGCGTGGCTTACACATTGGAATGCTCAGCAGACATATACCAACTTGGATCGAGGCAATGACGATCATGAGGTGGCGCATGCCGGCATGGATGACCCAGTCGTAAGCGTACCAGGTCAGGACGAAGCTAAAGATGTTCTTGAAGATGATGGTCAAGGTGAAAGCCTCGACGGTGATGTCGCCTATCATAAGACCAAGAATGTGTTGTGAGCATCCACACAAACGATAAAAACACAAAGAGAGAGAGAGAGAGAGAGAGAGAGAGAGAGAGAGAGAGAGAGAGAAAGATACTCACGGTAGCCGTCGACAATGTATAGGGAGCTGGCCACGGTACCGACGACCATGCCGGCCGTTTCGAAGCCAAAGAACATGGGAGGGACGGCGTAGTGATACTTGCCCGACGAGATGGCGTCGGCCGTCATGCCAAAGCCGTAGAGACCGATGCCGCCGAGGATAAGCATGGGGATGACGAGGAAGATGCGAAACTCGGGCTCGTAGATGCCCCTGTTGAGCCTGGTCAAGACCTTGACGCTGCTGTCGGCGAGGAGACCGGCGACGGCGAAGCCGGCAAAGGCCCCGAGGAAGGGTCCGATGTACGTGTATCCGGCCGCCACCTCACCCCAAAAGTAGGGCGGCCCGATGAAGAGGATGGCGACGAGGACGCCGATGAAGACGGTCCAGCCGATCATGGTGCCCTGTATCAGGCAGGCCCACACAAAGGCCGGGTTCATCAGCAGCGGGAAGGGACGTAGCAAAAGGACCCAATAGCGCTCGTCCGTCTTGCGGCCGTCGAAGAGCGACAGCGACTGGAGGAACGACTTTTTCGGCGTCCTGGCGTCCCCAATCGGCTGCATGGCCGACGATGTGGGAAAGACGACAAAGGCCGGCGAGGGCGAGGGCGAGGGCGACTCATCGGCGGCCGACTTGGCCGTCCAGCTGACCTGCTGGACGCTCCCATTGTTGTTCGCCACGGGCCCGGGTTCCCGACGGAAGGCCGTCTCGGGACAGAAGAGGAAGACGGCAGGAAGGATAACGGCAGTGAAGATGGCCACCAGGTTGAAAGTCCACTCCCAGCCGATCGACTCGGTGATCTTGCCGGTGACGATGGGAGTGAAGAAGGCGGCGCCGAAGACGGCCAGGTTGGTAGCAGCCATGCGCACGCCTCTCTGGTGGACGAAGTAGAGGTCGCCGACGGCCGCGTTGAGCAGCGTCTCAAAGGGCGCCGCCGCGATGCCCTGGATGGCCCTGGCGGCGGCCATGCTTTGGTAGTTCCGGCCAACGGCGCCGGCCCAAGCGCCGGAAGCGACGACGATGCAACAGGCCAGGAGGAAAAGATGGCGCTTTCCCCAGACGCGACCCGAGGGGACGAAGAAGATGGCGGCCGCGCCGGTGCCGAGGAGGAAATAGCCCGTCAACACGGCGGCCTTAGACAGAGATATGCCAAAGTGAATGGTCAAGACGACAGTATTCGCCGCGAGAATCGAGCTCAGCGACGTCGACAAGATGCCGGCGAAGCAGAGGATGGCAGTGATGACGTCGCGCCTCCATAGCGGCCAGTTGAGGGGATCGTTGGGGTCATCCGTCGGTTGGGGAATCTGTGAGGGCCGAAGGAGTCAACAAACAAGCGCCGGAGACGGGGGAAGGCAAAGTTTCGGTGCGACGCACGAGAATGACGCTGCCATCACATTTCAGCGGCTCGTCCGAGGAAGAGGGCGCATCGGGTTGGCCATAGTATTGTGTGGTGCCTAGGTAGAGAGAGCGATTACTTTTTTTTAGCCTCGCGAGGACTTGACGACGACGACTACGACGACGACGGAGGAAGAGATATGAAGAGAGAGAGAGAGAGAGAGAGAGAGAGAGAGAAAGACATACCTGGCGCTGTTTCGCCCGACTTCGGTTCGAGGATCCCTAGTCCCATGGCATCGACCGTAAAAATACTGAAGGGAGCAGAGTATGAGTGAGACCCGGTAGCTGAGGGATGAGGAGGAGGATGCGAGATGGCGGGTGAAGAGGATTCGGCGTCAAGCTTGTGTGCCGCCGGCCTCTATATTTCCATGTTGAAGCGCTATTTACCTCTTAGTACGAACTACAACCTCGGTAGGTGCAGAGTGTTGGGGTTGGTTACTGCATGCCTTTTTAGTCAGTAATACATAAGATGGCGCGTTAGGTGGCTGATACGTGCCCTTATCTTTCGGCCATAGCCTATACCGTATACGAGATGAAGAAAGACGTGTGTGTGTGTCTCTCTCTCTCCCTTGAATGCGCGTCAGCCACACGGCACGCCACGCTCACAGCGTGTATGTATGAATGACTATTTGCATATGCGTATGCACACCTCGAACAGAACAGACTGTCAATACTCAATTACTCATACAAGATCAATGATATAGTCACACGGGTCTTCGCGCAAGTCTCTGTACAACAACAACAACATGCCTCGCATCGATCCGGGGTTCAGATCCTCTCAGCATCCGTCTCCACCTCTGCATGGAAAAATGCGTGCGGGGAAGTCGACGGCTCGGCCCGGACCCTCTCGTTCCAGTCATGCACCTGCGCACACAGCCCCTCGAGCGACGTACAGGCCGGTCGATAGCCCAGTCCGCCCTCTTCCACCCTCTTCCGAGCCAACGAGTCGTCGATGATGGACGTGACCGACGACGACATCGTTCCTGGCTGCAGGTACCGCACCAGCCCCTTCGGCTCTCCCATCAGCCGCCGCAGCGGTCCCGCCCGAGCCAACAGCCGACAGTAAGCCTCGATGCCGTACGCCACGAGCAGCATCAACACCGGCGTCGGCTGCCAGACACGGAACCCCGTCGAGCTCGTCGCCGACAGCAACGTGTACAGGTCTTGGAACCGCAAAGGTGGCCCGCCGTCCGTTATCATGAACGGACGTCCCGCCACCTGGTCTGCCTGCCCGCCCAGCAGCGCCGCCTCGAGCAGGAGATGCGCCTGTGCCACATTGCGCACGTTGGCCCAGTTCTGCACCCAAGGCGCCGCACAGGTCAGCACCTGCCGCCACACCAGCATGGGGCTGATGATGTGGTCCTTGACGTCCCCGTATACGCCGTTGCCCGGTCGGATCGCCCCCGTTCGCATCCCGGCGCCGTCGGCCCCACATATCATCCTTTCCGCCTCGGCCTTGGACACGGCGTAGGTGCTGGGAAACTGCCGCGCCGGCCGTAGAGGCTGCCAGAAGTCGTCCTCACCGATGCGCTGCGCCATCGCCCGCGGCCGTCGAACCCAAAGAGGGTACAGCCAGTCAACGCCACTGGCGCCCGCGTTGCTGCTGGAGGTGAAGATTAAGACGCTGGCGCCGGCCTTGCGCGCCGCTGCCAGCACGTGGGCCGAGCCCAGGACATTGACGCGAGCGCAGCGCGGGTAAAAGACGCCATCGCGCTCGAACGGACGGATGACGGCAGCCGTATGGAAGACGGTGAGCGGAAGGCCGGACACGGCGGCGGGCCAAGCTCTGGCGAAGGCGGAGTCGACGGACGACTGAGACGTGACGTCGGCCTTGAAGTAGCTGATCTCGCCGTCCGCGGGCGGGTTCAAGTCCACGATACGGATGGCTTGGCGAGGCACACCCGTCGCCTGAAGACATTGGGCGATGTGCCAGCCGATCAAGCCTACCCGACGCAGCTCAGGCTAGGGTCTGATAGCGGGGGCGGATGTATCTTACCGGAGCCGCCGACGATGAGGTAGCGTCTATCCTTGGCCGGCGGTAGGTTGGCCGTCCAGTCGATCCCATGTTCTTTGACGCGCCGGTAGATAAGCCGAGCGCGATCCGGCGTCAGGGGCGGCTCGAGATCGTCGAGGACCTCGGGCGGCGTCTGTGTCATGAGGCGGTTGACATGAAGGCCGTAGAGCGTGAGGCCGGCGGCGACAAGCAGCACGATAACAACTGTAAAGCCACACATGGCGTCCGTTGTAGTCGCAGACTGAGCCGAGGTTTGGAAGAGGAGGAGAGTCGGCAGTCGTGGGAGGGGAGCTCGTAAAAAATCTCCCCACAATCAGTGAGGCTGGCAGGTCACACGGGCTTGGCGAGTTCGCGCGACACCATGAAGCGCTGCCAGAACAGGAAGAGGCCGGTAGTCATGTGGTGGTGAGACAAAGAGGCGGCGGTGAATATAATTGTTTTTGCTGTCGTTTTCATCAGGCCTTCTAGAAGCCCTCTGTCCATACGGACGTGCAGGGACTGGCTCCGCGGTGCCGCTAGGGCTATTAAACCCTTGGCAGCGGTGGACGACTGTCCGACCATAAGGCTTTCCCGATCCGACTTTCTTTTCCTCATGAACATGATATCGACGATAACAGCAGTAGAGAGAAGAAGACTTTGGTTACCTACACACATCAATTTCTCTCTTCCGACGAAAATGGCGGGCCGAAGCCGTGCATCGTTGTATTATCTCCTGCAGATCTAGGGTAGGCAGGTATGTATATAAACGTTGTGTAATAAGACTGTGGCACAAAAAAGTCATGTTCATCTTCAGTTCTCCACCCTCCAACAGTAATCCAGCCACGTGCTATTTCTTCAACTGTCCATATATCCGAGGCATAGCTTGTAACCCTTCATCGACCAATTCGTCGTCAGCATCGGTACTCCATCATATCGTCTCTCTTTCTCTTCTCCTGCTTCTTGTTTCGACACTTACGCTCTTGCTTGAAAAACAGCACTTGGGCTCGCGCTTTGGCTTGCAGATGCTGATGAAGTCGCCGGCGCCGATGGGCTTACCGGCCGCTGGAGGTAGGGCAAAAGGGAGGTAGGTAGACAGAAGGAGTCAGCGGGCTGTACGTCAAACGACAGGCCTTCAACCACCCAACGACAAAGACCTACGACGGACGCAGTCGGTATGCCCCGACTCGAAGCTGCAGCAGTGCGGAGTCGTCTTCAGATAGGTCGAGTTGCGGCACGGCTGGTAGAGTTCGCGGGGTCTCATAGACCCTCCTCCCCCTTTCTTGCCGCCTTTCGTCGGCTTCGTCGAGTTCCTGAAGGGCGGCGGCCGAGGCAAGGATTTAGGAAACGATGGCAACTTGGGAAACGGCATGTTTCTGGAATTCGCGTCCAGGCTTCTCTTTTCCATCATCGGTGACGACGACGACGACGACGACAACGTCTCAAGCAAGCTCGTGTTCTGAGGCACAACAGACGTAGTCAGCGGAATCTCTTCGCTCACGGACGAAGAGTTTCCACGCAACAACGACGTGGCCGCCGTCTTCGACTCCATCGTCGTCACGTTGAAGAAGACCAATGCTGTCGACGAGTTTGTCGTCACGTTGAAGAAGCCAAACGTCGTCGTCGAGTTGCGAAAGGGAGGCGACAGCGTGTGTCTGCTGTAGGTCACTGGCGGTCGGGGTAAATGGTACCGACGTACGTCTGCAAGGGCTCCGGCCCCGAACAATGTAACGGCGAGGGCGAAGAGGAGCTTCATCGTTGGGTACTAGGTGGTAGTGCCCTCTACACAGACAGATACCCTGTCTGTCTGGTTCACGAGCGGATGAGGGGGGGGGGGGAGAAAGGGACAACAAGGTGACGAGAATGGTCTATTTATCTGACGTCTGATCATTCGTACGTCAGGGGTTTGGCTGCTATCCTCTATTCCCTGCCTGGCATGGTCCATGTCGTCAGAGACTCAAGAGTGAACCGTCAGAGTCAACCGTCTCGGATGCGTATACTTGCTTTCCTTATCTTCGATCGACTCACCATCGGTTCAGTCACATGGCCATTCTACATGCCCTCGACGAGGTGCAGCATTCTTCACAGTGGCGCATGCACTCAGGTACGTCATACGTTCATGGCTTTATAGCGATCGTGATACCATTTTCCTCGTGGATAAACTATCTAGTTTACTGCTTAACCACCGCAATGCAAGAAACCAGTCGGAAGAAAACAAAAAAAGGGTGGTCAACTAATTCATCTCCTCAGACTGCTGCTCATTACCCTGATACTGCTGCTTGTTGCCCTGATCCTGCTGCTTGTAACCCTGACCCTGCTGCTTGTTACCGAGCAGGCCCTTGAGACCGGTGCCGAGGCCGGTGACGACTTTGCCGAGGACATGTTGCAATGTCTTCTTCTTTTCCTCCGGGGATGCGTTCTTCAGTGACTTTGCGTCCAAACCATCAAAGGCGCCGCCAAAGGACTGCTTGATGACCTTCTTGGCACGCTGCTGGTCGATATCCGGCGAGAGATTCTTGAGTTTCTCGACCAGGTCTTTGATGGCGGCTTCTCCTTTTGAACTGTTTAGGTATTCCATGACACGATCTTGGGCACTGCCGGAATATTCCGAGGAGCTTTTCTTGTCTCGAGAAGATTCCAAGCTGCCGTCGGCGAAAGCCTCGGACTGTTGAAGTGTTTGCGTCGTCACCTGTCCTTGGGTGCTGTCCATCAAAGGAGCACCCAGAACGCCCGCACAGAGCGAGAAAAGGACAGCGGCGGATTGAAGCTTCATTTTTTCTTTTCCTTTGATGTTGCTGAGTTTGATGGGAGAGGAATTTTCTTTTGGATTGAAACGTGAAAAAAAGTACCGAATAAAAGACGTCAGAGGCTGGGAGTTCGATGGGGAAAGAAGCTTCTAATCGTCTTCTATGCTGTGGCGCGAGGGCAGCTATTTATGCCTTGTTGTTTGTTGCCACGAGCTAAGAACACACAAGACCCATCGAATCCAGAGGCGACGGGGTCGTGCTAAAGACGTGCCATCGAGTTACTGCGTGAGAGATGGCGGGCACCCTTTAGGCTGTAGCGGCTCGACGTTGGCATAACTACCTCTTGGTTGCCGCCACGAGTGGAAGCGTAACACGTTCCTCTCGACGACCGCCTAAAGTTCTTAGCTTGCGCACTTGTTGGCAAGACAATGCCAGCTGTCGAGATCAAGGGTGCAATGCCGTGAGCCTCATCTTGAAAGCGGTAAGGGTTTCGTATTCAGCTTTCCACAGCATCTGTCGTGATGGGTTGAGGAGTTTGTGGAACCGCCCGGCTGGGCTGTACATATGTAGAGCGATATATCAACTTTGTCTGAGACATTTTCCGATGTTTCTGCCATGACAGAGCACGACGCCGAACCAGCCTTTCTTGGCACGTGGCCCAAAAGGGAGAGGCTCTTTTCCAATGTCATTTTTAATTCAGCAGTAGGTATAGCAAAAGAGAGGCGCCACGATATCCGTAGACGCCATCTCCTTGTGAATTATCCTACAAGACCGTTTTTCCCGAAGCGAGGTCGTCGTTGCAAACTGGCTTAGTCAGAATTGCAGTTCACTATCGTCACGCGGCCAGGCACGTGTCCTGGTTTTGCAGCGTCTTTGCAAACGCCCTTCCCCCCTCTCTCAGCGCGTGCGTTCGTCGACTTCAGTAGTACCCAGGTAGGTAATTAATGTTGTAAGTGAGATTCAGAGGACGCACATCGATATATCAAGTCTTCTTCTCATCTGCGTTCGTTGGTGACGCTTTTTCTTTCACCTGTCTCTTTCTTTCACCTGCTTTGCCCCCTACACTCCCTCTCCCCCCCATCCTTCTCTGTATCTCTCTCTATCTTTCTTCTTCCGCCCCCTCCTTCTCTGACTTCCTTCCTTCTTCTTTCTCCTCAGAGCTTTCCTTCCTTATCTTCCGCTTTCCCCCCCCCCCCCCCCCACCGCCCTTCTCATCTTTCTGCCTTACGGCCTTATTAGGCAGACAAACAACAACAACAACGACGACGACGACGACAGGCCGCTGGCAGGGCAAAATTTTTTCTCCAGATCATCTATCACTTCCAACCGCTCACTTCTATTTTCTCACCCTAACTTTCTCATCTTCGCTGCCCGCTGAAATCTCTCATAATCCCCTTCCCGCATCTCATACTCTCATTCTTGCTCTCACTCTTCCTCTTCGGAAACTCATTCTTTACTCTCGGCATCTCAGGTGCCTTCACCTGGGCTCTGCTTGGCCCCCTACCTCGCCCCCCATGGATACTACTACCCAACAAAACAGCGAATACTATGTCACCTGCAATCCCCCCCTTACACCCAAAGGTGTTGCCTCTGTCGTTACTGCTCTCAGAGACGTCGTTTTAGATGATGTATGTTCACTGTCGCGCGTCCATCGTCACGTCTACTATACCTCTGCTGACCCTCATGGTACGACATTTAGATTGAGTACGAAATCCTCTACGAGCCGGATATTCCCTGGTTCAAGCTGCTGTCGCCGCCAAATACCCAAATACGTATTACGGATAAGTTGCGCGAACTCCTTATCTCGGTCGTCGAGGAAGACGCCGATTTGGTCGATCTCGATCAACAGCAGTATCAAATACCAGTCGACGTAAATGTCGTGACCGAGGATTCTCGCGTCATGCCGTGGTCTGTTCACGAAGCTGGCCATCAAAATCTTCAATACAATTCCGATCTTCTTTTCCCGGACTACTTGAGAGAACACCCCCAGAAAAGGCTGTGGCGGGGCCTGGAGACTGCCGGGACGGACGGATGGAACATCGACGTCTTCTTCGCCCGCCTCAGGCTTCGATGGATCTCTTTCGGGAACGAAGCCCCTGCAGAGCTTCTTCAAAGACTGTTGCAGTGCGGATTATCCTGGAACGCGAGAGGCACCCTCCTTTACATTGGCTCGGAAGAATCGTCCCCCGAGGCCCTCGAAAAGGCTATCCAAAAGTTGGATAACCTGCGCGACATGGTAAGGTCAGCTTTGAGCTGTTGAAGATGAGCACTTTTGACCATTTCTCTCTCACTAGGCCTCCTATGGCTGGCGGTCCCAACACTTGATCGTGACGGAAGGGTCCGGCCCTTTTCGATTTTGTTACAAATATATGACCCATACCGGTCAATACCGGAGCACGTATCTTCTCGAGATGGCACCCGAAGATGACGATCCCCTCTGCAAGGCTGTGACAGTTCGCGCTGAAAGTCAAGATGAAGATGGTCAGTGGAACCAGGTCGGGCCAAGTACCACGCTCAAGAAAGCGGGAATGAAGCCGGGAAGCATGAAAGTATTTGGTCCCTTCAAAGATTACGAGTATCAGAGGAAAGAACCATCGGCCGTTTTGGATCTATTTCAAAGCATCGTCGATGCGAATGAAGCGCCTCAGAAGGCGCCTCAGGAGGAAGCACCTGAGGAAGGGCCTCACGATGCCTGCCAATTAGGCGGCCTGCTCGGTTCAAGCGACGTTGAATCATGGAGAATCAACGTGCAACAAGCGCAGTCTGGGGAAACCGAAGAGCTCTCCCAGCAAGCGTCCGAGTCGCAATCGCTCATCGATCTCGATCCCGTTGCCGATCCGGTCGGCGGCTCTGAGCGAGAAAGCGATCTTTTGCGCGACGTGTTTGGGAAGCCGCTGTCTGCTTCGTGCGTCCAAGAAGAAACAACACAGCAAGTCAACAGCTTCCTCGACTCGGATGATCTGATATGCCTCAACCCGACACCTCAAACGCCCATGGCGACCGACGCGCCGAAGGACATGAAGTCAGATCTGCCCAAAAGTCTACTGGACGACGACGCTCCGCCCTTGCCAATCTATGTCCCGCCTCTGCCAGTCGGCATGTCAACAAGGATGCAGGGGCGGCCAGCCTCGCCTACCCAGGCAGCGCCCCCGCATGCCAACGGAGTCTCTGGCCGCACAACTCCGAAGAGTCACTTGTTGAAGATGACGGAGGCTCGGGTCAAAGAGCTGGCTGAAGTCCTGCCCTTGGCCCCGGGTCTTGTCTCGATCGACCTCAGGTTCGGTCGATTCTACCGAAAGAACTTGGGCGCGAACCGGATCAATACCAGCCACGGCCGCGGCCACGGTCCCTACTGGGATGACGCCTCATCGATGGTCAAGGTTCTGGGACTGGTCGAAGAGGGGGACGTCGGGTTTTCGACGGCCTTGTCGGCGTGCGGGCCAGATCTGGAGGAATTCGTGCAGATGCATCCGCCCGACGAATCTCCGTGGCAATTGTTGGACACGGAGGCTTGGTACGAAATCGCCTGCACCCTGAATCAGGACAGGGAAGCACAGATGGTGGTGGAAGTCGACGCCAAGACGTTTGAGTTTCGCTGCCGAGGGATAGAACGAGAGTTGGGCAGCGTTTACCTGCACTGCGTGCAGAGGCAGTGGGATGCGCAGGTCTGCATATCTCGCCGAGCTTCGCTACAGAACTCGCCCGTTCACATGGCGGTGGCCAAAGCGCTGGTGGCGTCCCTGGCTACGTCAGTTGATGACGAACCTTGCCGCATGTGCAGTGAAGCTGACTTGGACGCTCACAGCAACACCCGAGATGGACGGCTCTATGTCGAGACGACGGACGACGCGAGGCTGCAGGCGACGGTCGACAGCGTCAGCGTTCGCCACGTGGCAAGATATCGGCAGTCGAAGAAGTCCAACAGTCTTCTCACCGTGGCCATGGTCAGGAAGTTGGATAAAGACGAAAGGCGAGAGAACAGGCGGAAGTGGCATACCAGCCCCCCCCGCAGCCCTATCCGCGGCACGCCGATCATATGGTACGAGGCATCGGTGTCGTCGCTGCCAGGGCGTGAGATGTTTGCGGAGAATGCGAACATGACGCTCGGCGGCAGGGCGTCGTACACTTGCGACGAGCTCGAGGCGAGTGGCGTCTTTGAGGACGTTTGCCGGCCCGGCTTCAGCATGATGAGCCAGATGGACGACATCGGCCTGCTCAACGACAACGGGCTGCGGATGGAGATGGTGGACTCGCGTCGGACCATGATTGCGCAGGACAAGACGGTGAAGCCCGAAGTGTACTGGTGAAGAAGGAGGTGTCTGTCTGTCTGTCTGTCTGTCTGTCTGTCTGTCTGTCTGTCTGTCTGTTTGTACATTATTTATTCTTGTAGGGAGTTGTAGCCTCAGGTCCTAGGCAACCAGGCTTTGTCTATTGGTCTGGTCAAGTCGCGACAACCAGATGGTCTGATGCCCTTGTTTCCTCCTCCCCGTTGCCTGCCTGCCTGCCTGCCTGCCTACTGACCTAACTCCCTAGGTAGGTAGACGGCGCAGAAGAGAGTGCTGCACAAACACATGACATCTCCGTACATACATACATACATACATACATACACTTCCATACATGCAGATGAACAATACAAACATGTACGCAGACGATTGAGGGTGGATTAAAATCTCCCGGCGCGTAGAACATAATATAGGTGCCTACGCTACGGACACAAGTGACTACAGAGTCAACACCACGCCCCTCCATGTTTTTTGTTTATTGTTTTTTTTTTTCCCTGCCCTCTTTTCCAATGGAGCGTGAAAAAGGAAAATCCCAGGAGTGGGGGCAAGAAAAAAAAAAAAAGAGGGGAGCGGATATCCGTAGGATGGAAGAAGGGGGGTTGCATAAAAGGGTACGGATATATCCCACCGCGATGGAAGAGGGGGAGGGGGGGGGGGGGGGGGGGGGGGGGGGGGGGGGGGGGGGGGGGGGGGGGGGGGGGGGGGGGGG
>PDHP01000067.1:6144-31700 GCA_003339455.1 Ophiocordyceps camponoti-leonardi (nom. inval.)
CCCCATTCCCCCCCCCTCCCTTGTGTGCTTGTTGTCGGCCTCCGCGTCCTCCCCCCCTCCCAGGTCACGGGGTTCTTTGGACGGGCGCGCCCCCCCCCCCCCCCCCCCCCCCCCCCTCGAGAGAAGAGGTCCGAGCCGATTTCTGATTCGTCAAAAGCCGCCAATCTGGGGTCCCCCCTCCCCCTCTCCCTTCCTCTTCCACCCTGGCCCCTCCACTGGCCACTGCTCCAGTCCAGGCTTATCGGGCACTTCTTGTTCCCTTGCTGTCTTACGGATACAACGCAACTACATACTCCCTACCTACACACGCTCATACACAACATCAACATCACATTCACGACAGTATCGTCTATACGGACCTATGAATGGAGATACGTAATCCGTACGGAACACTTTCACTTGCATCTTCCTTTTTCGGCTCCGCGCGCCAAGGTCAAACCCGAACGCTATTAGGTATTCGGATCCCATTCGTTCGAGGCCGCCGCCGAGGTACGACTACCACTCTATCCCAAACTTCCCAAAGCGGGAGTGTGACGGTGCTACTTGAATTACCTCGAGGACTCAAGAGCTGGAACGGCATTACATACATGCCTATGTGTCCGTAAAAGCCAAGGAAAAAGACGTGTCCGCCCATCCATCTTAAAAACCCTTTTCCACTCCCTGTTTCCCCCTCCCCCTTTTGTTTCCCCATCTCCGTGATGAACCTGGCGGCGGCGGAATGCCCGGACCTTGGGCGGATTGGCGGAATGCGCCCTGGTCTTTTTCCATCATGACCTGCTACCTACCCTAGGCATCCGTACATACTAGTAGGCAACCTGTCCACCGAACGTCCTAACTTGCTAGTCGCAGCTTCAGCTCCGTGAGAACATGCGTGCGGTGTTATAATGTCGGTTCAAAAGGACAACAACTCGAGACTTTGTCTACGACGGCGGAGTCCGATCTTCTCTTTTTTGTTTTTTTTCCTTCTTCTCATTTCTTTGGACTTGCTGCTTAGAGGAGCAGCCGGCCAGCTGCTCACCTCCCATTCCGCACCTGACCAAACCTGTTGGCGGTAAATGCGCTGGACTGCCATCGACATCCGCATTGTTTCGTGTAGGGCCTGGCTACGAATGGTGGGCGAATGCATGCCGCTGGATCGGTACCAGCACTACCAGGAGTATGTACAGTGTGTGCGCGTGCACGCATTTTGCGTATTGTATTGGTTGAGCATGAAACTACAGCATGGGTATCAATGCGAGTGGAATAAGGAGTTGAGAAGTACGGAGTATGTGAAGGGACGATGTAAAAGATCGAGAGCAAACGTTCCTTTACATAGCAGGCAGGGTAGGTAGGTAGGTATTAGCCAGGTATTGCATATCGTCTATGTAGTATGTATAAATGCACACGTTTCACGGTATCATAGACCTCTAAGGATCTAATAACTCACGAACAAGAAGGATTCGCGCAGGTGTCAACTATCAAGTATCGACACGTATGTATGTACATATGTATGTACGGCGGCCGAGGCCCGGCCGGTTCGGCGCCGGTCAGCCCCGGCTCGGCGATCTCCTTGCCGGGGTGGGGCTGCCCCCCCCCCTCTCCACACCTCGAGACATGTTAGTTCCATATTACCGATACCGCATACGGCGATGCCCCTACAACGCTGCACACAGTTCTCTGCGCCAATTATTTCTTCGTTTCTTTCTTTCCTTTCGTGTGACGTCGGCGAGGAAGAGAGAAAGAAAGAAACGCGAGGGCGATAAAGAGGTAAAAGAAGAAAAAAAAACCCCTCCTCCCCATGCCATTGCCCCCCTCCCTCTCTCTCGCTCTCTCTTCCACGCCGCCCCCCCCCCCCCCCCATAACTGGCATAACAGAATGCTACTACATTCATGGGCCGTGTAACGAACCGAGCACAGGCCCGCCGCCGCCGCCGCCCCCTTTGTGTCTTGCCTCATTCCAAGTGAGAAGAGAAAGCTGACAGGGAGCAGCGCGATCGTTTGGAACTTGGAAGGGGGGTTGAAGAGGGGAAAGGGGGGGGGGGGGGCGAGATTACGACGGGCCGGCCATCTGATCTATATTTCTTCGGAGAGGTTAGTTCAAGTACGACGATGGATACTAGGCAAGGTGAGGTGAGGTATCCGTAGGTTAGCATAGACAACAAGGTAGGCAGGCTCTCACTATCCGTTTTCTTACAGGATTGGCTAGGTGGTAGGCAGCCAGCTAAAGAGGTCCGACGGTCCCGTCACTCTGCATCAATGCGAGTGGCAGACGACGACATGCCCGCCGCCGCCGCCGCCGCCGCCGCCCCCCCCCTCCCCCTTCGTTCGCTCGCCTGGCGCTTCCCAGGCAAACGTGTAATCGTTGCTAGTGCTTCCCAAAATCCTCCCCATTGCGCCGCAACTCTCCTCCCCCCCCCTGCCTCCTCGTCCGCCCCAAAACACATCCCAGCCCAAGATTCCCCATCACAGGCATGATCCAAAGGGAGAGAGGGAAATGGTGGCTTCACGGATGCATCTGACATTGCTCATCATCCACCCGGCTGACCAGACTACCTAGTACCTACTAGATGCAACATACGGAGTACGGATATGCACAAATGAATTCCGTAGACGAATAATCGAGTGAGAAATACGGAGTAGAGAGGAGGAAAACAAAAAGCCACCGCCCTCTTTCTTGCACGAGTTCCTTTTCCCCTCCCCCCTTTTTTTCCTTTTTTTTTTCCCTTTCAGTCGTTGTTGAACCACATGTGATAAGAGCCAGAGTTTCTTCCTCCCCCCAACCTCCCTTTCTCCCGCCCATACCGTGTATCTTCCCGTTGAGAGAAAAATCGCTCCGGCTGCAACAACCTCACAAGAACAGGTGAGAAGAGAAGAGAAGATATGTAGAGAGAGGAGCACCAAAACTCGCCTACTATCAGGTCGCATGCAGAATTCGGGTCGGCCCTCGGACACTCACACACTGCCCTTCTCTTTTTTTTTTGTGGCTGCCTCCTGAAACTAGCAATCACCGATGCTTTTATTTTTTCCTGGCCAAGCCCAACTCCTCTCTCTCCAAATCCCATCCCCTCCCCTTCCTTTCTCCTTCTCTTCGCCTACGGACAGCCGGACGGACAGACGGGGCGGCGTTTTTTTCCCCCTTCCCCCCCCCCCCCCCCCCCCCCCCCCCCTTTTTCTCCCCCCCCCCCCCCCCCCCTTCTTCCCCAAGCAAGTCTCCTGAGGAGGCTTTCTCCGGTCAGTCCCGTCCCCTTTTCAACAGCCCCCCCCCCCTCCCTCCCCTTTCTGTCTACATACATACATACATACACACAAACATATGAACGACCCCTACCTGGCTGTGGGGTCTGCCACCTTACGAGTGTCGACTTCCGATCCCTGCCCCGCCGTAGCTCTTGATGGAGCCGGCTCGATCAAGATCAGCCAAGCAAATAGATCACATCTATCTCTTATTCTTTCTACTGCCTTTTTTTTTCTCTCTGGACACACCCCCCTTCTCCTCCCCTACTGCCTCTCCTTTGCCCCCCCTTCCCCCCTCTCCCCCCCCATTCTACATACTGCCCCAAACCCTTTCTCAGCTCACAGGTGTGGTACATGAAGCGTCGGCATAATCATCATCATCATCATTATCATCATCATCTTCATCAATTGTGTAGCTGACCCAGTGACCGTTGCAGATTCAGCCAGGAGACGCACGCTCCGTCGATAGATGCTACCCAGCCGTCGCCACTATCCAGCCTGTTTCCCTCCAACAGCCTGCACCAGGCGGCATCCTACCCTCCCGAAGACGCGAGTGCCCTGTACCAGCCGCCGCACGGCTCCATCTATGGAGCAGAAGTCCGGCCGCCTCGCCTAACCTCCAAGTAGGTCTTCATTCACGCCCCTTCCCCCCCCCCCCCTTTTTTTTTTCCTTCCTTGCCCTGAAGGCTCACGGGCCATCGAAGCTCGACGCCATCAACGGGCATGGCCCATGCCCAAACCCGCACGCCAGCACCACATATCGGGCCGCAGATGGGCGGCCTGGAGCCGTACTCGACCGTCCGCCGGAGCTCGGAGCACCTGTCGCGCTTCCAGTCGGGCCCCTTGCGGCGTCATCATCCCCAGAGCTCGCTCGGCGGCTTCGCCCGAATGGACCCGGGCCAGTATCCGACCCGACCGCCGCAGCTGCTGGTTCCGCCACTGCAGCCGGTGCAGATGATGGGCGTGCTCAACTACATCGACTCGGCCATGACGCCGGTCAAGATTGACATCTCGGGCGCCGTCGACAAGGGGCCATTCCTGTCGTACGACCAAGAGTGGACGTGCTACCGACGCAACTACCTGGCCTGCGTCTGCTCCTACACGCTGAGCCCGCACTACTTTCCCGGCCTGCCGATCCAGTTCACTCCGTCGTCGGGCTCGGCCCTACACGTCTACGGCTTCGCCATGTGCATCTCGGCCGTGGTGGCGGACAACGAGCAGCAGAGTATCGAGCTGGTCCAGCACACGCCCAAGCGCGACAAGGGGCCGATCAACAAGCCGTCCAAGATACCGATGGCGCCCAAGACGGGGTCGCCTTCGCACCACCACGCCATAAGCCCCTACGGCGATCGGGGCATGTACGGTGCCGACCAGCCGGGCGGGCAGCAGCTCCCGGCGGAGCACACGTTCGAGCGGATCCAGTTCAAGCACGCGACGCTCAACAACGGCAAACGACGAGCGGCCCAGCAATATTACCACTTGATCGTCGAGCTCTGGGCCGACATCGGGGCGCAGGGGCCCGAGCAGTACGTCAAGGTGGCGTGCCGCAAGTCGGCCAAGATGATCGTCCGCGGGCGCTCGCCGGGCCACTACCAGAACGAGAGACGAGGCAGCCAGGGCAGCGGGCCGGGCGGTACGTCGGGCAGCCTGAGCGGGTACGCGGCCATGAGCCCGATTCCGGAGTACGGGAACGGTTCGTCGAGCGCCATGCTCAGCGGAGCCACGGGCACGGGAGGCTATGCGACTACTGCCTACGACGGCCGAGGAGGAGGAGGAGGAGGCAACAACGGCGGTAGTGGCAGCGGCGGCGGCGGCGGCGGGGCAGGAGGAGCTGGGGGGCCTGGCGGAGGGGGAGGAGGCGGAGTGTACGGCAACACGCGACAGCAACCGCACGATCTGACGGACGAGGCCATGCTGCCGCCAGCAACGGACGATGGCAAGTCGCTGGAAGGCCCCAAGGGCTACCAGCTGTATCAAGGACCGACGTACGACAACCATCACGAGCGCGTCGATTTGTTTAGCAGTCATCGCGAGGGCGGGCTGCCGAGCATGACGGCGGCGGATTCCAAGGTGAAGAATGAGCTGGACTTTAACATGCTTCCGCGTCCTTACCACCACTCGACGGCTCCGCGTCTGGGAGAGCAGCGATCGCACGAGCATTACGACGGGAAAGGGACGTCTGGCGGATACTATCCGTCTCTGGTGTCTTCGACTGGAATTCATATGACCATGGCATGATGTTTTTTTTCCCCTTTTTTTTCTGTCTCTCTCTTGATCTTTTCTTTTCTTTCGTTTCTTGCTTCTTGTTTGGTATTTTCCCCCTTTTTCCCCCTTTTTACATGTCAAGCAGGAGAGAGAAAAAAGAAAAATGCATTTCCAAAGGCGCTTCCAGCATTCAAGCATCTTGTCGATTTTGGTTATTGTTGTTGATGTTGATGGAAGCGGAGTTGTCGTCGGGTTTCTTTTATGATGGGCGAATGAGAGACTGAGAGGGGAGGAGAGCGAGCAAGCAAGCTAGCTTAGAGAAGGACGGATAGGTGGGCGGGAGAAGAAAGAGCATGCGTGTATCTACAGTTGACGAAAATGGGTTTTTTAGGGGGTAGGAAGAAGGAGAAGAAGAACGGAGGCAGGTGGTGGTAGGTGTTGTGAGGAGGGAAGAAGAATGAAGATGGCAACTCAACGGGGGGTGACGGGAGAGAGAGAAGAGAGAGAGAGAGAGACGGCGAGATGGAAAGGGACAGGAAAAGGGGAGATCTTACGAAAGTACCGAGAGAGGGAGAGAGAGAGACGCAAATGGACATGGGATATGGAATTGGGCAGGTGGGAAAGCAACAGGAAAGGGAAGGCAAGGGAAACGAAGATGGTGAAGGGGCAATGAAGAGAGAAAGGGGGGGGGTAGAAACTTGAAGTATTGGGATTTTTCTTTCTTTTATTTTTCTCTCCATCTCTTTGGGAAAAAAGGCACAAAGGATTCGTTATGAAGTTGTCTATTGGAAATAAAGAGATCAAGGTTGGTGAGATCTGGAGGAAGGGGAGGAGGGGACAGGCGGAGGGAGGGAGGGAGGGACGGACGGATGGATCATGGATGAATGGATGGAAGGATGGATTTCGAGAGGGATGGATACCCAGGTTTTTAGATACTAGCTATTATCTTTGCGTTTCTATATATCTTGATGTTTTATGTGTTGTCGTCTTCCCCTTCGTCTTCTTCTTCGTTTTCTTCTTGTTCTTCTTCTTCTGGATTTATTATTCACAGTTAACCTTTCCTACATATGGGTATTTATACGATTTATATATCTATCTAGACATACATACATGCATGCGTTCGATGTAGTAGTATAGTAGTTTAGTATAAGGTGGTTTGTTGGTTGTCGTCTTGTCGTCGACTCACTCTAGTCAGTAGTGGATAGTTGGCGGATACGAGGGAGGGAGTGGCATATCTTTGTTACCGGCGTTTTTGCACATCGTTGGGGGCCGGGAGATGGACGCACATACATACATACATACATACATACATACATACATACATGCACATATACATACATATGTATACATAAGTTTTATACACTATTCGTTACGATAGCGAGGAAAGCATCAGTAATGCGGATATGTATGTATAGTAACTACTTGCCTTGTTTATTTTACCAGTATCCGCAGGCAAAGTCTATCTCTGCCCTGCCTCGCCTCGCATCTCTTGTTCTATCTGTGACGTTTCTGGGGACTGAGATGCTAACTTGTAGGTACTATCCTAGGGCTGGCGGACGTTTCTATGTACATACATATGTACATAGATAGATGAAGACATCTTGGAAGTTGAGTATGTACTTTTTTTTTTGGTCTTATCCGAGGAAACTGTACATACATACATAGATGGGCTTGTCTATGATATAAAGTCCACAACAGCTATTCATATTTTTCAAACTTTAAAAAAAAAATCCGCCTTCGTCCCACGAGGTCTTTTTGAATAGGTAGTTCAAAGGAAGAGAGGAAGGGAAAGAGGAAACGGGGGGGAGGGGAGGAACAGAAAGAAAGAAAATAAAAAAAGTCCCCCGTGGAGAAACCGAAAACGGGGTTGTAAGGGAGGAGAAGGATGGACTTGGGGGACTGGAGAAAGAAAGGTGGGGGGTTCTTTGCTTGGCTGTGATGTGTGTGAGATGATGGTTGTGAATGTGATATTGGACTATAAGGAGGAGGATTAAGAAGAGAAGTCTATGTATGTATGTACATATGTATGTCGGAGGAAATAAAAACCCATCTCATCCGATGGCTTGGTGTGATGCTTGTGTAGTACCAAGCTCCATCGTATAATAGAGATGGAGCTGGTGTACGGATACTCTGTGTGTACTATGGACGTGGTCTATTCGAATGTGTGAATAACAAGGTACCTCTTACTGCTAGATTGCAGAGGAAAGCCAAGTAGGTAGGCTCGGGCGTAAGCCGTCAACGTTAATAGGAAGATATTATATCTTATATACGATAGTCTGAGGATATGATAGGATACAGCAGTTAAACAGATGGGTGGTTCTACCTACTACTAGTACAAGGTAAAAGTTGAAGAAGAGGAAGACATCCATCTTATTACATATGTACATATTATCCGATACAGGCTATCAATCAAAGAAAATAGGGGTTAAAGGGGGGGGGGGATAGTACGAGGCAGGAAATACATACATACATACGTGGATGAATAGATGGAAACTACGTCGTACAACAGATATCATAGGAAGAACCTGGATAGTGAAGTCCAAGATAATATATCAGTCTGTGTATAGTATGTATATACTATATAAAAATATGCGGACTATTGTATCTCGTCGCTACGCCTTTATCCCGCCCTCCTCTGTATTATACTTCTTCACTTCCCTTGCCAAGCCTTGCCCTATCAAACGCTTATATCATAAATCATTCAAAGACCCTTCCTTCTTCTCTCTTATCAGCAACTCCCTCTCGTTTGATCCCTCGAACGGAGGACCACCTTTCAGAGATGGGATGATGCCACTCATAAAGCGAGTTATACATATACATACATACTATGTACAGCCAAGGGAAAGTTGGGTGAGATCAGATGATAGATAACTCGGTGTGAATACTAGGCAGAAGGCTTACGGATGTTGGAAAAAAAAAGGGGGGGTAAGCAGGAAAAGAAGGGGGTGGGAGAGAAACACCCCCCTCCCCCCTCCCCCTGAAGCAACCAACCGAGATATGTATATAGTTGGGATTCGTCACCGACTGGTTTTGGATCGCGACTAAATCAGATGGAGACCTTATCCAAGTTTCCCTGTCTCTGATCATTGAACACTCTGATATCTCTCTTTGTACATGAGCATCACAGGACTATCATACAGCATAGATTCTTGATTCGTCCGTACATACCTATTCACAGTAAGAAGGCATATCGCGAACAAGCAAGGCATGTCCGGATATATACGGATACAACTCACAAGGTATCGTGAAAGGGGGGCAAAATGGGCCGCGTGATACTGCACTTCTCTCCTCTTTCCTTTTTCCTAGACCCGCGAGCCAAGTAACGGGAAGAAAGTCGAGAACGGAGGGTAAGACAAGAGTGAGTAGCGAGCCTAAGAGGTTGATGAACAGGATGATGCATGTGTATCCGTCCGGATAGATAGTTACATACCTCGTACGGATACAACAGACTGAAATACATATGTACCTACTATATACATACATACACATGTATAAGGATAGAGCGAAGACCAAAGGCCGTGCCCGGTTAGAGTCGGGGGAGAGATCTACACTATCCTACGTGAATGTTTGTCTGCCAAGGCTGCCGCCCTCCGGGCGGGCCTAATCCGAGCCTATTTCCGGCCAATTGGAGCGCATCCGGTGGGGATAAGGATGACTAGAAGGAACCTTTAGTTACCCTCTCTTTACTAGAGAAAAGAAGTTACTTAAAGTAGCCGCGGCTTCCCTCTTTTGCCTATTCCTGGCTAGAAATAACGAGGCTGGCCGCGGCGGGCGGCCTAAAGCCGGCTACGAGAGGCGCCGTAAGAGATACCGCTTAGTGGCGTGAGGCTATAGGATAGGCATAGGGTAGGATTACTATCTTTAACCTCTTCTTTCTTTATGAATAGGGACTTAATAGAGATAAAAAGTAGCTTATTCGATAGAGATAATTAAGATAATTCGAATAGTACTACTTACGTTTATTTTGGCCTTCTGGATCGGGAGTTATAGATAATTAAAGTTCTAACCGCTATCTCTCCGCTACCCTACCCCTATCTCCCCCTATTAGTCAAAAAAATAAGGTTATTATAAGCTTCTCTAGTAGAGTAACTATCTTTGAATATGAATTTCTCTACGACGAAGTATAGTAAATGGATGAAAATAGGGTTAATTGTATAGCCTTCCTTTCTAGGATTCTATTAAGCCTGAGAACAATTAGTAAAGGGCGTTATAGGATAATAAAAAGGGCCGAAGAAGTTAACTATATGCTTGTAAAGCTCTTCTCTAGGATTATCTCCTACTCTGTAGGATAATCTCGGGATCTTAGCGCTACGTCTTAAATTATGTATTTCTCCCCTTTTAGTAAGTAACTCGCTACTAAATTTATTAAGAAAGGGGCTCTGTTGATATATTTAATACCTCTAGGTCGCCTATTACGCCGAGGCAGTTTTCTCTCTCTTCTCTATAATAATAATAATAATAAGCCCGACTTTAACGTCCCCCCTTTTATTATTATTATTATTAGTAATAGTATTATTAGTATACCCCCCTTTTCTTACCCCCTCTACCTAGCCATCCGCGGCTTTCTCCTCCTCCTAGGGGCTATTCTCGGCCTCCTTAAGAAGGCCTTTTATGGCCTTCTCGAGAAGGTTAGGAATAGCCTTAGGGAGGAGGAGGACTCCCTACCGTAGGATAAGACGCCGACCCCTTCCCCCTATCTTGCCGCGACGATGCCCTCGACGATACCCCCGACGATAACCCTAACGACGCCCCCGACGACGCCTCCGACGATACCCTCGACCACGACGCCGCCGCCGCCCCTTGCCAGCCGCCCCTTCTTGCCTTTGGTTCCCTCTCCCTTAGGTAGGCCTCCGGTGATAGCGGTAGCTACGATCTCTTCTTCTCCCCTCCCTCTGGCCTACCCTCCGCCGGTTATGAGGAGGGAGAGGTCGATTTGGTGGCAGCCGGTGCCGCCTCCGACGCTGCCTCCCGACTCTCCTTGGGTCTAGAGGGCGAGGAAGAGGAGGAGGAGGAGGGTAAGGGTGAAGGGCTAAGGAGGGCCGGGAGTAAAGGGCTAAGGAGGGCCGGGGGTAAAGAAATTAATAAACGGTAGAGATTAGTACCGACTATACGAGACTAGAGGCTATAAATCCGATGCCTTAATACGATTAGTAAGATATTAAGTCTCGATATCGCTATAGGGCTTAGAATTACTAAACGGTAGGTAAGAATCCTATTTCGTACCTATTTAACCTTAGCCTCCTTAACGCTCTTTTCTAGGTTAATTATGCCTTAAAAAATCCTCTCTAGCCTGCCTTCGGCAACTGCGGTAGAAGCCTTATCGTGCCGCCCGAGATTCGAAATCGGCTCTAGATAATAATCTATATACCTCGTAAGACTAAGCGCTTTCTATCGCTACGATGCCTCCGCGATGAATTTCCTGAGCTTCGTCCGTATAGTCCTAGCGCTATTATAAGAGCCCTTAAGTCCGTTAGCGGGTAAAGGCGACGTTAGAGGAAGAAATTCGAGCTCCCTCCTTTAGTACGATAGAAACGACTCGCCTTCGCCCTTAAATATTACTACCTAACGCCTGAGTAGTAGGAAGAGTGGATATAGTCGGACGAAATATAGGTAACGGGCGTAAGGTAGCGAGGCTATATTATAGTATTCGCCGGTAAGTTAACGATAATTTGATTCTTTATCTCGTTTTTCTATATAAAGCTAACTAAATTCTAGACGACGATATAAACGAGTTCCCCTACGTTTAGATGCGTGCTAACGGCTGGATGCTTTAGGGCTGTTTTCGAGGTATAGAGAAGGGCCCGGCTATCCTGTGGAAGAAGGCTTGGGGTAGTATTACGTCGGAGTCGTATTCTCGACACGTGCTGCCCGAATTCGCGAAGTTTTGGGCCTTCCGGCCCGAGTCGATCGTATAGTAAGATAACGCTCCCGTACATAAGGCTCGGGCGACCAAAGACAAGATACGGAGCCTTTTCCCGGGTGCTACGATCGTCGACTGGCCGCCGCGAAGCCCTGATCTGAGCCCGATCGAGAATATCTGGGATTGGATAAAGAGGTGGATCGATAAGGCCTATCCGGGTGAACGGCCTATAGGAAAAGACCTCGAAGAAGCGGCCGTAGCGGCGTAGTATGCCGTGCCCTTAGAATTCCTTCTTAAATGTGTAAGAACGATGCCTATAAGGCTAGAGGCAGTTATCCAAGCTTAAGGGGGCTATACAAGGTATTAGGATAACTTCGTAATACCTCTTTTTTATAGAGAATAGATAGTAATCGGATATTCCTTCTAGTAACGACTTCACCTCTACAACTCGGCTATAATTGGTTAAAAATAAGCTTCAAAATGACACGAATCAGGCTCCGCCGGCCTTGGCAGACAAACATTCACGTAGGATAGTGTACACTCAGAGGGGGAGAGAGAGAGAGAGAGAGAGATACAAGAGGGGGTCGTGACGGTTGACAGGTCACTTCCAGGGAGTGGCAGGGGTATGAAAGGAAACCGGAGCTCGTCTTTCTCCATTGTTATTCTCTGTACGGATATGTACATACATACATATATGTGTACAGGGGAGGTAGTGGAGGGGAGTGAGTTGGAGTATCTTTGACGCTCGATCTGAAGTTGGAGAAGGATGAAGGGCGTGAGACTATAAGAGTCTGTGTTTGTATATACTCTACAGTATGTATGTATGTTCTCTATGGATTTCCGTACTCTACGGACACTATACATTTGTACATACATAAACACAATGCCCCTTTTCTTCTGTCTGTTGCTCTCTCTTCCTCTTCTTCCTACATATGTATGTAAGTCTTTTCCTGAACCTCCCCTCCCCTTTTCCCTTCTCTTTCTCGCGAAGTCTTCAAAGATTATCCGTAGATTCCCACTCTTACTCCAAACTCTCGTCTGAGGCGTCACACGCGCGTCTCTTTCCTACGTCACTGCCGTTGGAGAAGGCTTTCTCCGGTCACCCCTTTGGCGGCGCCCCGGGGGGCTGGGGTGAAAAAGAAACGCCTGGGACGTTATGTACTTGTGTATGTGTCTACGGAGTATAGAGATATATGCACATACATATGTACAATATAGGGAGTATTCATATCTTGTTGACGTTACCTTGCTCTGTGCCTACCTGGTTAAGAGGGGTGCTCGGAGCATATATCTTTTTCTTGTACGGATACGGATATATATGTACATATGTGCACAATACACAACCTCAGCCTTAACACGTAGCCGTACATACTTGTAAGCAGACAGGTCTCAAAGTGTTGGATCGGGCATGCTCCGTTCCCCCCCTGAAGCATCATTGCCTGTAGCCAGAGCTCTTCGACGAGCCTTTATCCTTTTCTTCTTTCAGATGAATTCATCGATCCTTACGAAACCATGGGTCTCTTTGCTCGAAACCTCCGTAGGTATGAGCTTTATTGTTCTTTTTCTTCTTTTTTTTCCTCTTACTCCTCCTTCTCTTCCACTTGTCCTTCTTTATGAATATATATATGCACGTGTATCCATATATACCTATGTACGGATATGTGTTACCTCTCTCGTCACTCGTCACACACGCACATAACCTAAAAAGACACGCACCCCCCCTGAGAAGCCCCCCATCAGCACGTCATTCTCTACCCCCCTATATCCGTACTTGAGCAATGTCTTGCTTGGAAGGAAAAGAAGAAAAGCGGCAGAAGTGTATGGATGTATGTATGTACTACAGCCTACGGATACAAAGCCTCGCTTCCTGAGGGGAGCCCCAGCGTTGGGGGCGCACGATCTGTGTCCTACGCGAGTGAATCTCACCTCTCACAACAGAATATCCAACATCCGTCGCGTGGAGTATGCTACTTGTTTATGGCCCGTTGTACATATTCGTATGATTCCCGTGAAAGTACGGAGTGCTAGAGTCTAGGTAGGTGTATAGACAGTAGATGTTCTATATCATATGTACTTGTCAGGGATATAGGGGTCGGTATGGCATTATTTCAGCACTTTTGCATACTACTACTATATACTCCGTACATTCTATGTATACATATCCGTACGGATATCTGCTATTCCTTTTCCTTGACAAGACTGACAACTGACCCGTAGGAACACACACTTGACTGCTTCGTTGGTAGTGTGTCGGAAAGCCGATATCGCCGTCCGTCTGACCATCCATCTCCCCGTCTATCCTCGCTAGGAAGACAACTCCCGCAGCTATTCAGACACCTGACTCTATATATGTATCTCTCTCTCTCTTTCTCTCTCTGTGGTAAGAAATGTAAAACAAGTCTCTTTCTTTTTTCCAAAGTCGTACGCGCCCGTCTCAGCCCTACTCCTCTCTCCTACTACTATCCCTCCTCCTGCTCCTCCTCCTCCTCCTCCTCCTCCTTCTCCACTACCGCTGAGTCTCACCGCATATAGTATAGAGAGATGCATGTGTATAGTATGTATATCCGTCCGTAGTGGTTCCTTGGTTTGTTTCTGTTTGTCAAAGGAAAAGGAAGCATGTATTTCATTGTCTCGCTTACAAGGCTTAGTTCCTTTGGGAAAGAAGACAAGGTTCATTGCGTCGACTCCAGTTGTATGTACATCTCGATTGCATGTATCCGTATATACATATATGTACATTGCATCTTCCGTGTCGATGATGGTGATTATTGCTTTTTAACTACTGAGTGAACCCCCCTATATTATGTAGGTCCTGTTGGTCCCTTTGGAATAAGACTTGCCATGTAGTTGAAGGAGAAACTGAAAAACGATACTAAAGAAATCCTTATTTTCCACTTTACTTCCGAGCCAACAACAACCGCTGCAGACTCTCGGGGGGATGGAGGGGGGTGTATGTATGTATGGTCCGAAGCATTGTTGGGCAAGGGGCGTCATCGTATACATGGAATATCCGTCAGATTTCGTGTACCGAAAAGACCCTCATCAATCACAAGAAAGGGTTGGGCAAGGGAAGAAAGAAGGAAGGAAACATATGTATGTATGATGATGGTCAAGGGGACTGAGCATGTCTCAAGGTGCCGTTATAGGGAACTAGGGGATATTTGGGACGAAAAAACTAGGAACCGAATAGACCGTAGAGGTTATTACGGAGTATACAGGCAGACAAGGAAATATGTAAGAAGAAAAGAAAGAAGGAAGAAAATAAATCTTATCCCTCATCTCCGCCGCTCCTCTATGTAGGCTGTCCTTACCCTCACCCACGTGCCGAATCCCTGGGAAGCAAAAAGTCTCGAGCTTCCATATCTTGTTTCTTTTCCTTTCATACCCCTCTACCTTCTCCTTCCTTATTCTTCTTCTCCTTCTCTAGTATATAGTTTATAAAAGCGGAAGAATATACATATATATACTATCCTACGTGAATATTTGTCGGCCCCTCCCGGCGGATATAATTCCTAAGGCTAATTTTGACTAATTATAGCCGGGTTAGTAGAGGAGAGGGTAGATAAGAGGGTAGATAAGGGTAGGTATTAGGGCTATAGGGAGGAACCTACGGCTACCCGCTATTTCCTAGGAAAAGGAAGTTACTAGAAGTAATCGTTATTACTCCCTTTTCCTATAGATCGGCTAATAGTAGCCGAGTTAGTAGAGATAAGGGTAGTATTCGGGCTATAGGAAAGAACCTACGACCTATGCTCTAATCCCTAGAGGAAGGAAATTACTAAAAGTAGTTATCGCTACCCCTTTTACCTATAGATAGAAGGCTATATAAGGCTAATCGTAAAAGGTAGTATAAAGCCGGCTATAAGAGGCGTTATAAAGTCGGCTACGAATCCGAATAAGGCTATAGGATAATAATAGGGTAGTATTATAATTATAAGCTCTTATTCCTCTACGAATAGAAGATTAGTCTAGATAAAAAGTAGACTATTAGATAGAGTAAAGAAAGACGAATCGAATAATACTATTCTTGCCTATCCTAGGCTTCTAGAATACGAGATATCGACGTTTAAAGTTCTAACCGCTATCTCTCCGCTACTTCCCCCCTATTACCCCTATTAGTTAAGAAAATAAAGCTATTACGAGTTTTCTTAATAGAGATACGATCTTTAATCGCTAATTTCTCGACGATAAAAAAATATCTAGAGAAGTAGATAGAATTATTAGAAAGTCTATTTATTAAGGAATTTAACGGCTATAATAATAAACTAGAATATATAGCTAACGACTATAAATTCGAGTAAAGAAGTCGAATATACGTTTAGGATACTTATTATAAGTATAGCGGTTAGGATAATTATATAATCTTAGTACTACGTTTTATAATAATATATTTCTCCCGTTCTAGTAAGCTATTCGCTATTAAATTTACTAGTAAAGGACTTTTTCTAATCTATTTAATACTTCTAGGGATCCCTTAAGGTAGTAGGAGAGCTCTTTCTTTTAATAATATATATATATATACTATATATATATATATACTTCTTTTTCTTCTTCTTCTTCTTTCTCTTATTATACCTCTTATATATTATTTCCTAAGGGAGGTTAGTTAAAACCTCCTTATTATTATACTCTCCCTAATACTCCTTTAGAAGGATATTATCTCCTTCCTAAGGAGGGTTTAGGAGAACTAGGGGGAGAAGGAAAACGATAGCCTCCCTTAGGATCCGACCCCTATCTTTTTACCCGAGCTAATACCCCCTTTTTCCCCTATTCTACCTCTTTATAACCGTATAATACCGCCGCCGCCTCTCTATCTTCGGCTACTCCTTTTAATTAGCCCTCCCCCTCCTACTCTTACCCCCCGTTCTCCTCCTCCTACTCCTTCTTCCCCCCCCCCCTCCTACTCGTCTACTACCCCCCCCTCCTCCGCCGCCCCTAATACCGTATAAGCCTATAATCCTATTACTTTTAGGCCGGCTACCCTTAATACCGCCGCCCCCGATACCGCCGCCCCCCTTTATTTACCTTACCGAGGAGATAATATCCTCGGAGGAGATAGAGGAGATATTAGCCTATTTCCCCTCCCCCTTACCCTCCCCCTCCCTATTACCGGCGGCTAAGATTAAAGCCTCCTTGAATTAGGGGTAGCCGGTATAATAGTAGGTAAAGAGGAGGAGGGGGAGGATAATAAGGCTAATAGTAAGGCTAATGCACATTCGTTAGAATGTGCGGAGGCCGTAGGAGAATATGCGTACAAGCGTATAGAGGCATCGGGAAGGGAAGGATTATATAATATAATTGCCCTTAGTTATAGGGCTTATAGCCGCCTATTAGGGCACGCTCTCCGTATATAGAGTACGGAGGAGAATTATTACTCTTATATTATCTTAATCTAGCCCTAAGTATACTATATAGTAGTAATTCTTCTTCGCTTATAGCGATAACTTTACGATTATTTTAATCGGATAATTAGATAGGCTTCTCGCTAGTCCTTATAATTAGATAAGCCTTATACTAATCCTTATAATCGGATAAGCCTATAAGCTAGTCCTTATAAATTATAAATTATACGACCCTCTATAATAATAGTATCGTATCCTCTTAAGACCCGTAGTACTTTTATAATACTATAGACTATTTATTATATTCCCCGCCTATCTAATTTACGGAGAACCTAGATAATATCTTAGGTTCTATAGGTATAATAGACTAATTAAGAAGACTTAGTAAGATAATAAGCCTCGCTAAAATAAAATATATTATAGCTAAGGATACCTTTGCCCCCGTAGGAAAGGGGAAGGGACCCGTACGGAAAGAGGGGGAGCCTAGCTCTCGGATAAGCTCTCGTATAGGCGAGCCTAGTACTAGTATAGGGGAGCCTAGCTCTTATACTATAGATAAGGCAGACTCTAACCCGGAAGACGAGGGCGTTACTATTAGGGAGATATCCCCGGAGCCTATAGGAAATAAGGGGTATCGAAGGTCCGTATTCGTTACTTTAAATAACCTAGTCGAGTATACGGAGGAGTTATATTAGGGTATTTAAATAGATAATAAATTCCGACTTATAATTATATAGGCCTTATGCTTTTATAAGTTTCTTATTAAACGACCTACTATAATTACTCTAGACTTATTTATAAACTATAATTTAGATTATATAAATGCTTATTATATAGTTATTTATCGTCTTAAGCGTACTTATCCCGGAATATATTATATAATACTCCGGTATAAAAGTACGAGGGACGAGTACCTTAATATAATAGGGATTATTCGAGCCTATTTTAAGAGGTATTATACGGATAATATCCTTAAGCCTAAGGTCTTATTATACGACCTCTTTATACCTATTAACGAAGGAGAGTCGGAGGAATTATATCCTACTAATTATAAGCCCTTATAAACGCTCTTACGATAAGCTTTAGTCTAGCCCTCCGTCGAAAAATATATTACTATCGATAAAGGACCTACTCGTTTTACTACGGAAGCTACTATCTCCCGACGGATACTATAGGGTAGACGCCGATAGTAGTCTATACCTCTCGATAGCTCCGACTCCGAATCTAAGTTAGATTTTACGGAGTATAGACGTTATTAACGAGATTTTTTAGTAGATCTAACCGTCGATAAGGCCTCCGAAAAAGCTATTAATAAGAGGCTAAAAAGAGATAATATTAATACCTTCTATCTAGACTACCTAAACCCTAATAGAATAGGTATTATTATTAATAAGGATAGAAAGGTCGCCTTTATTAATATTAATCTCTTCTATAAACGCCTTCGCGTTTATAAATCTAATAACGCCTATACTCTTTGCCTATTTTACCTTTTATTTCTTATAGGCGCTATGCTTATATAGTATATAGCCGAGTTAAACTTTAAATAACGCTAAAAGCTTACTTCTAGTACCCTTAACTACTTTATAAAGCGTTTTTAGAAGCGATTCCGCTACTTAATTATATAGGTTTAGCGAGAATTTTACGGTACTAAATATACTATCGATATATAGGTTAATAAAATAATATCTTTAACTTACTAACTATAGTATAAGGTTTCTCTCGCCTAATAGTTTTATATTATAACCAATAAAGCGATTCTCGAGATTATTTTCCTTCTTATCGCTATCGAGATCGCGAAGGAACTCGAGCCTCCGAAGAGTCGTATAGTCCTAATTTACTAGATCCGAGATATCGAGTCCCGTAAAGAGTATATTAATAAGTATTTCGAGTAGTATCTTAAGTTTAATAAAATACTTACTATTAAATCCCTATAGGATAACCGTAAATCCGGTAGTAATCGCGGGGACTAATAACCCTTTTCGGGGGGGGAGAAGCGTAAAGAAAAACGTAATTACGACTAAGGATATTATTATAATAATAATTAAGAATATTATTATAACGGCGATCGAGGAAGGTATTATAACTATAGGAACTAAGACGCACGTAACCGCGATAATTCCTAGCGCTATAGCGACGATTCCTATCGCTATAGCCGTATTAACCGTATCGAAGAAAAGAAAAAGAAAAAAGTATATTTTAAGGATAAATACTAAGTCGATAAACCTAGTACTAGTAAAGGGGAAAACGAGCTATCGTCCGCTTTATTCGCTTTATCCGAGGAGGATACCCCCGAAGAAAACGCGGGATACGCCTTCCTCGTTAAGGCCTAAGAAGGTAACCCTTAAGGAGCCTACTAATATAGTAAATATAGCCGACGATTTCCTATTATTATTACCCTAGATAAGTATATTACCGTAAAGGATTATATTAGCCTAAAAAGAATCCGCTAGGAGATTAAGTAAGGCCCTAAGGCCTACGAGTACTCCTATTATTATCACGAGTTTCCTTCGGGAAACGGCCTATATAAGTACTTATAGAACTCGACTAAGGTAGGCTAGCTTATTTATCGAAAGCAGGGTAAGGTAAAAGCCCCGGAGACCGCTAACTCTAAGGTAATTTACGTTCCTAAGCTAGTAAAGGCTAGGACTAATATATAAGGAATTAATTCCTACTTATACCTCCGTATTAAGGTATAGGCTATACCTAATAGACTTAGCTTCGAAGTTTATCCTAATATAGGCTATAAGAATCCGCTTATCGACCGTAAATTTATTTAGAACTTTAAGTATAAGGTCGAGGAAAGGAAGCCTATACCGATTAGAGGGATTTTAAGAGAGCCTTTTATTTATACGATTTAGGCTACCTTCTCCTTCCTATCCTATAGGTTTAAATCGGATAGATCGCCTATAGGATTCTCTAGGTTTACCGCCTTAGGATAGGTTATCGATAACCTAAGCGCCGGAGCTTTACTAGGTAATACCTTCCTTTAGCCTTATTAAGGAAATATTAACTACGGGACTATAATAATTCGTCTTAATACCCTAACCGACTTTAAGATTCTATTCTCTATAAATAAGCCTCGGGTTAACGTCGTAAGGAAGGTCTAATATCGAGGGAAGGTAATAATCCTAGTAGGTAGTACGGTTATAATCCCTACTAAATAGAAAGAAGTTCTATTTAGAAAGTCTTTCTTTTTCTATAGTATTCTACCTAGTATTCTATACGCTATCGTTAATTCGAAGACTCTATAGGTAGTTACCGCTTATAATTAGTCGGATAAGCCGCTTATTCTCGATCGGAAGGTTAAGTTAGGATACCTAGAAGAGTAGAAGGACTTAGGCTTCCTTATTATCGAGTCTATTCCGGTAGGATTTACCCTTTTCTACGATATATAATCGGGCCCTACGCTCTCGATAGAGAATAGTATTACGTTAGGAGTCGACGTCGACCTAATACTTTTTAGCATTTAGAATGAAGGTATTATTAATAGTAGGCCTACCGAATCCTTTATCGCCGAGATTCCTCTAATACTATCCTTTAACCCCTTATTAACGCCGCTTTCTAATACCGTCTTCGCCTATATATAGGGTTAGGAGCCTATAATCGCCCCTATAGAATTCGTACTAACCGAGGAGGTCCTAACTAAAGAACTCGCGTATAGCCTCCTACTCGTATAAAAGCCTATAGACCTACCGGAGGTCCTTAGTAGTCTCGGGAGCTATATATATAATAAAAACCCCTTAATTACGTAGGGTTTTTTACGTATTATCGAGCGCTATTACCGTTTTTAGGAGAATACCGGCGATACGTACTTTAAACCCGGAAAAGAACTCTTAGTACTACTTACTCCGGATTAGTATAAGTAGAAGGTTATATAATAGCCCTACTTATAGGGTATTAAAGATTATAACCTAATCGATAAGATATACGATCGTTTATACTATTAAGGCCGACTAGAGTAGGTTAAAGGGCTAACCCCCTTTATTTCCCTAGTTTTTATCGTTTAGAGAATAGTCGATAAGTAGCTAAAAGGCTATATTATTATAGACCTATATAGTATTAATAAGGTTATAATTCCCGACTCTTATCCGCTACTATTATAAGAGGATATTATATACGCTATCCGAGGTAGTCGTTTTATTACTATTATCGATGCCTCGTAGTTCTTTTATTAGTTTAGGGTCTATAAAGAATATTAGGAATACTTTACGATTACGAGTTATTATAGCCTTAAAAAGTTTATTATAGCGCTTATAGGCTTTTATAATAACCTAGCGTTTACTTAAAGATATATAGACTATAAGTTATACTATTACCGCTCGTTTTATCGTACTTTTATCGATAATATCGTAATATTCTCGCGGATTATAGAAGATTATCGGAAGTACTTAGCTACCGCCTTCGGCCTCTTTAATAATCTTAATATTACAATAAATCTAAAGAAGTCGTAGATTAGCTACCCTTCCGTATAGTTATTCGGTTATCGTATCGATAGACTTAGTATAAGTTCTTTAACCGAAAGAATTATAGTATTTACCTTATTTTAGTTCCCCGTAATTCTATAGGATTTTAAAAGCTATATTAGTATAACTAGCTTTTTAAAATCTATAATTCCGTACTATAGCTAAGTTATCGCGCCCCTATAGGCCTAGAAGGTTACTCTTTTACGCTATAAATATAATATCGGTAAAATAGTAATAAGAGAGCTATAGAAGAGAAAGGCCTTCGCGTATTCCGCTTTATTTAAGCCGACTCCGTAAGAACTTAACGCCTTCCGCGCTATTTAAGCGGATATCGCCTTCTACCGTATACTTCGCTATATAGACCTAGATTATCGTTTATTCTATTAACTCGACGACTCTTTATAGTAAGGCTTTACGGCTATATTCTACTATCTTCGCGATAATAAATAATAACTAGGTAATCCTATTCCGGTTAAATTTATAAAGCCTATTTACTTTCTTTCCTATAAATTAACCTCTACTAAATAATCCTATAGACCCTCCGAATTTAAGGTTGGCTACCTCGTTTAGGTAATTAAAAAGATACGGGTTATAGTATAGTTAAATACGCTCCCTTTAGTCGTCCTAATAGATTATTCTATTATAAAGTAAATCTACGAGAAGCGTACCCTTAGTACTACTAGTACTAATTACGCTAACCGCCGTCTCGTTATTACTAGTATCTATTTCTTATAGTATAATCTATAGATCTACTATTTACCCGGGGAAAAGAACTTCGTCTTTAACGCCCTAAGTCGACTAATTATACCTAAGACTAATAGTCTTCTCGAACGTAAAGACCCTGACTTCTAAATACTCGATTATACCTTCGTCGTTTCTAAGGCGATTATAGATCCTATTATTAAAAAAGCGTTCTCCGTAGGCTATCGTTCGGATATATATTTCTCTAAGATTATTAATATACTTAAAAGCTATAAGGATACTATTACTTTTTCTTAGGCCCCCTAAATCGTAAAGGCTAAAAGGTAGGGTATCCCCTTTTTCTTATAGGATAGTCTATTATATTATCGGACTTCGACGGGATACGAGCGTTTATATATACTATACTATAAGGCCGATAAGATTATTATAGCGGCGTATAACTAGCGGAATTACTTCGGAGAAGTCCGTATACTCTAAGACCTTAAGGCGTATACGATTTAGGATATAACGAAGCGCGTAAAGAAATATATTACCGCCTATAAAGCCTACTACCTTAGGTAAATAGACTAATAGCCTACTACTAGGATCTATACGCTAATTAGAGCCCTTAGAGTCCTTATAAAAAGTATTATAATAGACTTTATTATCGACCTTCCTCCGATAGATTCTATAGATTCTCCCTAGGCTATAAAAGGCTTTAATACGTTTAACTTCCTTTTAATAGTTATATACCTCTTTAGTAAGAGAATATTACTAATTCCCGGCTATTCGACGTATAGTACTATAGATTAGGGATAAACGCTAGGTAAATAGCTTTTTCTTTACGACTAGGGTATACTATTAGTTATTATTAGTAATTATAACCGTAAATTTAATTCGGACGTATAGTACGAGCTCTAGTCGGTATTCGGAACTAAGATTACTATAACTACGGTATATTATCTATAGGCTAATAGCTTATCCGAGCGCTATAATTAGACTATTAAGACTACCCTCCGTTTATCGTATATTAAAGAGCCGATAATCGATTAGAAGTTACTAGTACCTACCTTATAATAGAACCTAAATTCCGCGTATAATTTAGGGACTAAGATAATAGCTTACGCCTATTTATTCGGGTATCCGCTATACGCGCCTATAGAGTCTGCCGATAATACCTTAGTAGACGATATCCTATACCTATAGGAGGCTATTCGCCGTTAAGCGAACTTCGTAATAAACCTAGCTATAATAAGGGTTAAATAGTAGTATAATATAAAATACCGGCTAATTCTTCTAAAGCCTAGGTAGAAGGTTTACCTTAGGCTTTATAAAGGATATTATACGCCTAGACGACCCTCTAAGAAATAATCGTAGTAGTATAAGGGTTTATATATTATTAAGCGGATAATTAACCCCTTAGCTATAGAGTTCGATCTGCCTATATATGCCCGTATCTACCTAGTAATATTTATCGAATACCTTCGACCCGCTTATAAGGGCTATTTTAAAAACGAGGAGCCTAGGGCTATAAAGGCTATATAAGATCTACCGGAGGCTATTAACGAGAGAGATATATACTACGAGATTAACTATATTATACGCGTTAAAGACTAATACTTCGAATAAGGTAAGCCTCGCCGGTAGTATTTAGTCCGTTAGAAAGGTTAGGGAGCTAACGATAATTAGTAGGTTAATACTACCGCCGTTTCGTAAGGAGTAATCGACGCCTTTAAAGCGCGGTAGGCCCCTACTATACGCTAATCCTACCGTAATTAGCGAGTAAGATAATCGGTCCTTTCCCTCGCGTTCTTCCTTTTTCTTACTTTTCCTTCTCGTTCGTTTTCCTTATATATTAGGAATAGATTAATAGGATAATATATATAGGATTACTATAGGTAGTAATCTTCGAGGCGCGGTACTATAATATATATTCGTTAGAATATACGGAGGCCGTAGGAGAATATACGTATAAGCGTATAAAGGCATTAGGAAGGGAAGGATTATATAATATAGTTACCCTTAGTTATAGGGCTTATAGCCGCCTATTAGGGTACGCTCTCCGTATATAGAGTATAGAGGAGAATTATTACTCTTATATTATCTTAATCTAGCCTTAAGTATACTAAAGGCTAACTCCCTAAAGTAGTAGAAGCCTATAATAAGGGATAACCGGATATAAATCTAGTACCTAAAGGAGGTAGTAAAGATATCGAATTACGATATTATTATTACCCTAAGTATTACTAAGTAGTAGGTAAGTCTATAATATTATTCCTACCTTAGTATAGCTTCTTTAATATACCTTTTAGTCCTAGGTAGCCTATACCCTTAGTTATAAGATTAAACCTAGTTATCGCTAGTATAGAAGAAAGCTTACTATACCCCCTAAGCTTCGAGAAAGGCTAAGGGCGATTATTTATATACCCCGGAAGACTAAGCGCTTCCTCTTACTATAGAGGCTATAGGAAGAAGTCCCTAAGCTTTAGCCCTTTAGCCTAGGGGCTATTATAAAGGCGTTAAAATTAATAGGGGGTAAAAAATACTAGTAATATAAGAAGTTCGAGCTTTCTAAAAAGGTATAGGTAAGGAGGCTTACCTTCGCCCTTAAGTACTAGTACTTAACGCCGGAGGATTAAGAGCGGTAGATTTAGTTAGATAAGACGTAGATAATAGGGGTACTAAAATAAGGCTATATAACTCTTTTTAAAAGTAAAATTATAATAATTCCCTCCCTTATTTAGCTTTTCTATATAAAGCTAATTAAATTTAAGATAATAACCCTAATAATTTTACCTATATCGTAATCTAGGTATACGGGTAGATATTCTAAGGGTATTTCTATAGGGGAAAGAAAATAGGGTTTATTTAGGAGAAAGAGTAGGGGATAATTACTTTAGAGTCCTATTATAAGAGGACTTTACCTCGATTCGCGGAGTTTTAGCGCTAATAGCCGGCTTTAGAATCCGTTATATAGTAAGATAATACCCCTATATATATATCTAAGGCTATAAAGGAGAGGCTACCCGACTTTTTCCCCGGGGTTATATTCGTAGAGTAGCCGGCCTATAGCCCGGACCTCTCCCCGATCGAGAACGTATAGTCTTAGATATAGAATTAGATTAACGTTAAATTCCTAGGGAAGAAGCCTATAGGGAAGGCTCTTAAGAGGGTTATAGTTAAGGCTTAGGAGGCTATACTAGAGGACTTCCTTCTAAAGCTTATATATAGGATACCTAAGAGGCTAGAGTAGGTAATTAAGGCTTAGGGGGGATATATTAAGTACTAGAATAGATAGAATTAACCTTTAGGGACTTCCTTTTCCTTAGAAAAATAGGGTAATAGGGGGTTCCTTCTTATAGCCTTTATACCCTCCCTTACCTACCCTTATCTACCCTCTCCTCTACCCTTATCTACCCTCTCCTCTACTAACCCGGCTATAATTGGTTAAAATCAGCCTTAGGAATTGTATCCGCCGGGAGGGGCCGATAAATATTCACGTAGGATAGTGTATGTATATACCTATATATATATCTATACCCACCGCGTATATCCGTTTAAGATACTCCGTATAAGATGCTTTGAACCTACTATACATGAAAACTCTCGCCTATCTATAAAAAGCAATGCAAAGGAAAGAGACAGAAAGAGCAGGCAACCTGCCATTATCAACCAGACCGGAGAACGGGGGGGGGGGGGGGGGGGGGGGGGGGGTTGTCAAAAAGTCCGCGGGCGAAGAAGGCATGGCACGCGGCGGACCACCCTGCCACCTAGTCCACCTCCCCCCTCAAA
>PDHP01000067.1:31710-104483 GCA_003339455.1 Ophiocordyceps camponoti-leonardi (nom. inval.)
AAAAAAGAAACAAAGAAAAAGAAGAGAAAGAGGGAAGAAAAGAGAGAGCGCGCGGGGGGGGGGGGGGGGGGGGGGGGGGGGGGGGGGGGGGGGGGGGGGGGGGGGGGGGGGGGGAGTATGTACATAAATATGCCGCGGATATAGTAAAAGAGAGAGACGCTAAACGCACCTACGGATACATACTGTACATACATATGTATGTATTACAAGGGGGGTGTGTAGTCTACGGCGGCATGGAGCCGAAGAAGCAAGCAAGTAGGATCCCTGGTTCCTTTGCAAACTTTAACATGTATCCGTACGTATTTCACTATAGGTACATAGATATCTATGTACATATTGTTGAGAGGGCGTTGGCCACGTGATTAGGCCTGCCCTGAGCCCTCCTCTAGGTCGCATACTCTATACTAGACCAATTCTAGATTCTTTACCTATTATTATTCTATTTATTTACTCCTTTTTATATATAGAGTATATATTTATTACTTTATAGGTTATAAGCTTCCTTTCTAAGATATTTTAATATTATTTTTATACTATTTAATATTATCTTATAAGCTTTCCTATGCTAATTCTACGTAATCCGACGCTATTTAACCGGAATACAAGATATTCTACGCTAAGTTTAAATTTTTCGAATTTTTTATATTTTTTATACCTAATTAAAGATACGATTATAGCGACCTTTACCTATTCGGGTACTAAGTTAGCTAAAGGGATATCTCCTACCGAGTAGGAGATATTCTTAGCTATTACCTCTCTAGTTATGGGGTATAAGCCCTATATTTTTAGGTATAAGACTAAGCCTTTTACGAATACTAATACCTATACTACGTAGTATAATAACGATAGGAAGGCTATTAGGGTTATACTTATATCCCTATCGTCTAAGGCTATAGTCGGGATTATTAATCTCGGCTAAACCCGTAAGAAGATATCTTACGAAACGTACCTTTTATATAGGGAGTTTACGTAGTTAGCTATATAGTAGAATACTAGGTATATCTTTAGTAATTAGTACTACCTACGACTTTATAATAATACTATTAAGTCTTAGAAAACCTTCTAGACGGATCTCTATAATACTTAGGACCTTCTTATAGTAATTAAGGCGTACGGGCTAGCCCTTAAGGCTAACCCGGTAATCTATACGTAGAAGGCTATAAACGCTATCTCCGGAGTCCATAATAATCTTATAATAGCCTAGGGGCGTATCGCTAATAGGCTAAGCGGTATTACTATAGAAGAGATAAATAAGTATATTTCCTCGACGATCGTTAAAGCCGAATAGAAGAAAGCCTAGCCGATTACCCTTACTATTACTAAGCCTACTAGATCGTAGAAACGATAGAATAAAAAGAAGAAGGAGAAAGAGCCCGAAAAGACGACTAGCCCTAAGCTCCTCGAGGTACCGCTACGTAGGGTTAATAATACGAATAAACCTATATAGCTGACTTATAAGTACTATATTCTTCCCGGATAGTCTTATTATTCTAAATCCGAGTACTATAGGCTTTATCCTAAGTTACGTCCCTAGTATACTTAGGGCTAGATTAAGATAATATAAGAGTAATAATTCTCCTCCGTACTTTATATACGGAGAGCGTGCCCTAATAGGCGGCTATAAGCCCTATAACTAAGGGCAACTATATTATATAATCCTTCCCTTCCTAATACCTCTATACGCTTATACGTATATTCTCCTACGGCCTCCGTATATTCTAACGAATATATATTATAGTACCGCGCCTTAAAGATTATTACCTATAGTAATCCTATATATATTATCCTATTAATCTATTCCCGATATATAAGGAAAACGAACGAGAAGGAAAAGTAAGAAAAAGGAAGAACGCGAGGGAAAGGACCGATTATCTTACTCGCTAATTACGATAGGATTAGCGTATAATAGGGGCCTACTACGCCTTAAAGGTATTAATTACTCCTTACGAAATAGTAATAGTATTAACCTACTAATTATTATTAGCTCCCTAACCTTTCTAGCGGACTAAATACTACCGGCGAGGCTTACCCTATTTAAAGTATTAGTCTTTAACGCGTATAATATAATTAATCTCGTAGTATATATCTCTCTCGCTAGCGGCCTCCGGTAGATCCTATACGGCCTCTATAGCCCTAGGCTCCTCGTCTTTAAAATAGCCCTCGTAAGCGGGTCGAAGGTATTCGATAGATATTACTAGGTAGATATAGGCGTATATAGGCAGATCGAGTTCTATAGCTAAGGGGTTAATTATCCGCTTAATAACGTATAGACCCTTATACTATTATAATTATTTCTTAGAGGGTTATTTAAGCGTATAATATCCTTTATAAAGCCTAAGGTAAACCTTCTACTTAGGCTTTAGAAGAATTAGCTAGTATTTTACGTTATACTACTATTTAGCCCTTATCGTAACTAGGTTTATTACGAAGTTCGTTTAGCGGCGAATAGCCTCCCGTAGGTATAGGATATCGTCTACCGAGGTATTATCGGCGGACTCCGTAGGCGCGTATAGCGGATACCCGAATAAATAGGCGTAAGCTATTATTTTAGTCCCTAAATTATACGCGGAATTTAGGTTCTATTATAAGGCGGGTATTAGTAACTTCTAATCGATTATCGGCTCTTTAACGTATAATAAGCGGAGGGTAGTTTTAATAGTCTAATTATAGCGCTCGGATAAGCTATTAGCCTATGGATAATACGCTATAATTATAGTAATCTTAGTTCTAAATACCGACTAAAGCTCGCGTTATACATCCGAATTAAATTTATAGTCGCGATTACTAATAATAACTAATAGTATACCCTAATCGTAAAGAAGAAGCTACCTACCTAGCGTTTATCCCTAATCTATAGCGTTATATATCGAATAGCCGGGAATTAATAATATTCTCTTACTAGAGAGGTATATAACTATTAAAAGGAAGTTAAATATATCGAAGCCTTTTATAGCCTAGGGAGAATCTACGGAATCCGTCGGAGGAAGGTTAGTAATAAAGTCTATCGTAATACTTTTTATAAGGACTCTAGGGGCTTTAATTAGCGTATAAATCCCGGCGGTAGGCTATTAGTCTATTTACCTAAGGTAATAGGCTTTATAGGCAGCGATATATTTCTTTATACGCTTTATTATATCCCGGATCGTATACGCCTTAAGGTTTTAGAGCGTATAAACCTCTCCGAAGTAATTCCGCTAGTCGTATACTATTATAATAATCTTATCGGCCTTATAGTATAGTATATATAAATACTCGTATCCTATTAAAGTTTAATAATATAGTAGACTATCCCGTAAAAAAAAGGGGATACCCTACCTTTTAGCCTTTACGATTTAGAGGGCTTAAGAAGAAGTAGTAGTATCCTTATAGCTTTTAAGTATATCGATAATCTTAGAGAAATATATATCCGAACGATAGCCTATAGAGAATACTTTTTTAATAGCGGGATCTATAATCGCCTTAGAAACGATAAAAGTATAGTCGAGTATTTAGAAGTCGGGGTTTCTATATTCGAGAAGACTATTAGTCTTAGGTATAGTTAATCGACTTAGGGCGTTAGGGATAAAGTTCTTTTCCCCGGGTAGGTAGTAAATCTATAGATCGTACTACGAGAGATAAATACTAGTAATAATAAGATAGTAGTTAACGTAGTCGGTACTAGTAGTATTAAGGGTACGCTTCTTATAGATTTACTTTATAGCGGAATAATCTATTAGGATAATTAAAGGGAGTGTATTCGACTATACTATAACCCGTATTTTTTTAACTATTTAAACGAGGTAGCTAACCTTAAGTTTAGAGGGTCTATAGGATTATTTAGCAGAGGTTAATTTATAGGAAAGAAAGTAAATAGGCTTTATAGATTTAACTAGAATAGGATTACCTAGTTACTATTTATTATCGCGAAGATAATAGAATATAGCCGTAAAGCCTTATTATAAAGAGCTATCGAATTAATAGAATAAACGATAATCTAGGTTTATATAGCGAAGTATACGGTAGGAGGCGATATCCGCTTAAATAGCGCGGAAGGCGTTAAGTTCTTACGGAGTCGGCTTAAATAAAGCGGAATACGCAAAGGCCTTTCTCTTCTATAGCTCTCCTATTACTACTTTACTAATATTATGTCTATAGCGTAGAAAAGCGACCTTCTAGGCCTATAGGGGCGCGATAACCTAGCTATAGTATAGAATTATAGATTTTAAAAAGCTAGTTATACTAATATAGCTTTTAAAATCCTATAGAGTTATAGGGAATTAAAGCGAGGTAAACGCTATAATTCTTTCGGCTAAAGAACTTATACTAAGTCTATTAATACGATAACCGAGTAATTATATAGAAGGGTAGCCGATCTACGACTTCTTTAGATTTATCGTAATATTAAGACTATTAAAAAGGCCGAAGGCGATAGCTAAGTACTTCCGATAATCTTCTACGGTTTATAAGAATATTATAATATTATCGATAAAAGTATAATAAAACGAGCGGTAATAGTATAACTTATAGTTTATATATCTCTAAGTAAACGCTAGGCTATTATAAAAGCCTATAGGCGTTATAGTAAACTTTTCGAGGCTATAATAACTCGTAATCGTAAAGTATTCCTAATATTCTTTATAAACCCTAAACTAATAAAAGAACTACGAGGCGTTAATAATAGTAATAAAACGACTACCTCGAATAGCGTATATAATATCCTTTTATAATAATAGCGGATAAGAGTCGGGAATTATAACCTTATTAATACTACGTAGGTCTACGATAATATAGCCTTTCGGCTATTTATTAACTATTTTCTAGACGACGAAGACTAGGGAAGTAAAGGGGGTTAGCCCTTTAACCTACTCTAGTTAGCCCTAATAGTATAAATAATTATATATTTTATCGATTAGGTTATAATCTTTAATACCCTATAGGTAGGGCTATTATATAACCTTCTACCTATACTAATCCGGAGTAAATAGTATCGAGAATTCCTCTCCGGGTTTAAGGTATATATCGCCGGTATCCTCCTAAAGACGATAATAGCGCTCGATAATACGTAGAAAACCCTACGTAATTAAGGGGTCTCTATTATATATATAACTCCTAAGACTACTAAGGACCTCTAGTAGGTCTATAGGCTTTTATATAAGCGGGAGGCTATACGCGAGTTTTTTAGTTAGGACCTCCTCGGCTAGCGCGAATTCTATAAGGGTAATTACGGGCTCCTAACCCTACGTATAGGCGAAAATAGTATTAGAAAGCGGCGTTAATAAGGGGTTAGAGGATAGTATTAAAGGAGTCTTAGCGATGAAGGATTCGGTAGGCCTATTATTAGTAATACCTTTATTCTAGACGCTAAAAAGCGTTAGGTCGACGTCGACTCCTAACGTAATACTATTCTCTATCGAGAGCGCGGGGCCCGATTATATATTATAAAGAAGGGTAAATCCTACTAGAATAAACTCGATAGTAAAAAAGCCTAAGTCCCTTTACTCCTCTAGGTATCCTAACTTAATCTTCTAATCGAGAATAAGCGGTTTATCCGACTAATTATAAGCGGTAATTACCTATAGAGTCTTCGAATCGACGATAACGTATAGAATACTAGATAGAATACTATAGAAAGAGAAAAACCTTCTAAACGGAACTTCTTTTTATTTAGTAGGGATTATAATTATACTACCTACCGGGATTATTACCTTCCCTCGATATTAAACCTTCCTTACGATATCGACCTAAGGCTTATCTATAAAGAACGGAATCTTAAAGTCGGCTAGGGTACCGAAATAAATTATTATAGTCCTATAGTCGATATTTCCTTAATAAGGCTAGAGGAAGGTATTACCTAGTAAAGCTCTAGCGTTTAGGTTATTAATAACCTATCCTAAGGCGGTAAACCTAGAGAATCCTATAGGCGATCCGTCTAATTTAAACCCGCGGGATAGGAAGGAGAAGGTAGCCTAAGTCGTATAAATAAGAGGCTTTCCTAAAATCCCTCTAATTAGTATAGGCTTCCTTTCCTCGACCTTATACTTAAAGTTCTAAATAAATTTACGGTTAATAAGCGGATTCCTATAGCCTATATTAGGATAAACTTCGAAGCTAGGTCTATCGAGTATAGCCTATACCTTAATACGGAAGTACGAGTAGGAATTAATTCCTTACGTATTAATCCTAGCCTTTATTAGCTTAGGGATATAAATTACCTTAGAGTCGGTAGTCTCTAGGGCTTTTGCCTTACTCTACCTTCGATAAATAAGCTAGCCTACCTTAGTCGAGTTCTATAAGTACTTATATAGGCTATTTCCCGAAGGAAACTCGCGATAATAGTAGGAATACTCGTAGGCCTTAGGGCCTTACTTAGTCTCCTAGCGGATTCTCTTCGGGCTAACGTAATCCTTTATAATAATATACTTATCTAGGGCGGTAATAATAGGAAATCGTCGGCTATATTTACCGTATTAATAGGCTCCTTAAGGGTTACTTTCTCGGGCCTTAACGAGGAAAGCGTATCCTACGTTTTCTTCGGGGGTATCCTCCTCGGATAAAGCGGATAAAGCGGATAACTCGTCCTTACCTTCGCTAGCGCTAAATTCGTCGACTTAGTACTTATTCTCAAAGTATACCTTCTTCTCTTTTTTCTCTTCGATATAGTTAATACGGCTATAGCGATAGGAATCGTCGCTATAGTAATAGGAATTATCGCGGTTATATACGTCTTAATTCCTATAGTTATAACGCCCTCCTCGATCGTTATTATAATAATATCCTTAGTTATTATTATAGCGATATCCTTAGTTATTATTATATCTTTCTTCGCGCTTCTCCCCCCCCGAAAAGGGTTATTAGTCCCCGCGATTATTACCGGATTTACGGTTATCCTATAGGGATTTAGCGGTAAGTATCTTATCGAACTTAAGATACTATTCGAGGTACTTATTAATATATTCCTTATAGGACTCGATATCTCGGATCTAGTAGATTAGGACTATACGACTCTTCGGAGGCTCGAGTTCCTTAATAATCTTAACCGCGATAAGAGGAAAAATAATCTTAAGGATTGCCTTATTAGTCGTAATATAGAGTTATTAGGTAAGAGAAACCTTACGCTATAGCTAGTAAGTTAAAAATATCGTCTTATTAACCTATATATCGATAGTATATTTTACGCCGTAAAGTTCTCGCTAAACCTATATAATCGGGCGGTAGAATCGCTTCTAAAAACGCCTTATAAAGTAATATAAGGTACTAGAGGTAAGCTTCTAGTACTATTCGAAGTTTAGCTCGGCTATATACTATATAAGAGCGGCGCTTATAAGAAATAAAAGGTAGAATAGGCAAAGAGCGTAGGTATTATCTAATTCGTAAACGCGAAGGCGTTTATAGAAGAGGTTAATATTTATAAAGGTAATTTTTCTATCCTTATTAATAATAATTCCTATACTATTAGGATCTAGAAAGTCCGGGTAAAAAGTACTAATATTATCTCTTTTAAGCCTCTTATTAATAGCTTCTTCGGAGGCCTTATTAATAGTTAGGTCCGCTAAAAAGTCTCGTCGATAACGCTTAGGCTCTATAAAATCTAACTCTAATTCGGAGTCGGAGCTATCGAGAGGTATAGACTACTAACGGCGTTTACCCTATAGTATCCATCGAAAGACGGTAGCTTCTATAGTAAAACGAGCGGGTCCTTTATCGATAATAATAGGTTTTTCGATAGAGGGCTAGACTAAAGCTTATTACGAGAGCGTTTACGAGGGCTCGTAATTAGTAGGATATAATTCCTCCGACTCTCCCTCGTTAATAGGTATAAAGAGGTCGTATAAAAAAACCTTAGGCTTAAGGATATTATCCGTATAATACCTCTTAAGACGGGCTCGAATAGTCCCTACTATATTGAGGTACTCGTCCCTTATACTTTTATACCGGAGTATTTTATAATATATTCTAGGATAAGCGCGCTTAAGATAATAAATAGCTATATAATAGGCGTTTATACGATCTAAATCGTAGTTCGTAAATAAGTCGAGAGTAATTACGGTAGGTCGTTTAGTAAAAAACTTATAGAAATATAAAGCCTATATAATTATAAGTCGGAACTTACTATCCGTCTAAATACCCTAATATAACTCTTCTATATACTCGACTAGGTTATCGGAGGTAATAAATACGGACCTTCGATACCCCTTATTTCCTATAGGCTCCGGGGACGTCTCCTTAATAATAGCGCCCTCGTTTTCCGGGTCGGAGTCTACCTTATCTATAGTACGAAAGCTAGGCTCCCCTATACTAGTACTAGGCTCGCCTATACGAAAGCTTATCTAAGAGCTAGACTCCCCCTTTTTCTATACGGGTCCTTTCCCCTTTCCTATAGGGGCAAAGGTATCCTTAGCTATAATATATTTTATTTTAACGAGGCTTATTATCTTACCGAGTCTCCTTAATTAGTTTATTATACTTATAGAACCTAAGATATTATCTAGGTTCTCCGTAAATTAAATAGGCGGGGAACGTAATAAGTAGTCTATAATATCGTAAGAGTACTATAGGTCTTAAGAGGATACGATACTACCGCTATAGAGGGTCGTATAATTTATAATTTATAAGGATTAGCTTATAGGCCTATCCGATTATAAGGACTAGTATAAGGCTTATCTAATTATAAGGATTAGCGAGAAGCCTATCTAATTATCCGATTAGAATAATCGTAAAGTTATTATTATAAGCGAAGTAGAATTACTACTATATAGTATACTTAGGGCTAGATTAAGATAATATAAGAGTAATAATTCTCCTCCGTACTCTATATACGGAGAGCGTACCCTAATAGGCGGCTATAAGCCCTATAACTAAGGGCAACTATGTTATATAATCCTTCCCTTCCCGATGCCTCTATACGCTTATGCGTATATTCTCCTACGGCCTCCGCACATTCTAACGAATGTATATTAGTCCCCGGGTCCGTAGGAGTAATAACGCGAGCCGTAATAATAGCCCTAATATTATCTCTATAGGCTATAGTACTATTGCTTTTATCGGTAACGTTATAATAAGGAAGGCCGATAATATTCGCGATTAGCTAATCCCGATAGATATAATAGTAATTAATACGGGCTATAGAGTCTACCTTTTTAACGAACGCTATTAATTCTAAACGTATAAGGAGTTCTTAAAGCCTCTTATCCTAATAGCCTCGAATAGCGCTCCGCTTTTCTGCCTTAGTAAGGGCTAGGCTATCGTTAGATTATCGTAAGGCTATACCGTCGAGTTTACTAAGGTATTCTATAGTTAATAAGTACCTACTAACCTTATTAGTACTAATCTCCTCGATAGGAAGGGAATACGTATTAATAGCGATAGATTATAGCTATAATAAGGCGGGAGGATTATTTACTACTTCTTCTAGAAAGGAGGTATAGCGAATATTATTAACGCCTAGCCTATAAGGCTATTAATTATTACTACCGCCGTATTCCCGATTAGAGGTAAGGCTGTAGACTATAGTATAATATATTATCGCCTCGGATACGCTAGGAAAAACCGAGTTATTACTACCTACTAGAGGTCGGGTATTACGATCGATAAGAGATCTATTAATACTTTTTACTACCGCGCTTATTACTTAGCTAAGGGAGAAGCTATTATTAGTAGGGATCCCTTAGTTAACCCGATATACTTCCTTTAGTACGTTTTCTAGGACTTTATCGGCTATACCCCTAATAGCTATAGCGGATATAAATATATACTATACGGGATTAATACTTTCTTGAATTTCTATTAGGTCCTATTCGTAGTATACTATACCGAGGTATTCGACCGTCTCTAAGCCTAGTATAATAGCGTTTATAGGACTATTAGCGGCTATTAGGTTTAGGTTATAGCGTTCGATAATACGTTCGAATTTATATTAAAGAAGATTAATAACTAGGCTAATAAGGAAGGCTTTATTATTTATACCTATACCCCGTATATACTAGCGTAGAATAGCCGAGCTAAGTAAGCGGGCTATACGCTAATAGATTCGGCGAGATTAATCTACCTTAAGATACGTCTCCCTAAGAAGCTATAGCCGTTTTATATAAATATAGGAGCGTACGTTAATAATCTACTCCTATTATCCGCTAACGTAGGAAACGCTTCGCTAATAGAGGTTATAATACGCTCGATTAGGGTCCGATATACGTATTCGATTAAGTACTTTCGGACTTAGGGATATAGGGCGTATATAGTTATACCGCCTTTAACGAGAGTCTAGAGCGCTAAAATAGTACCTAGGGCTAAGGAGGGTTATCTAATCGGTCTTAAAGGATTATATAGTTATATTTTTAAGGTATATTTGCCTAATAAAGACTATATTATTAGGGCGAGGGATATTAAATTTTACGATCCGGATAACTCCTTACTCGACTAATCTATACCGTATATCGCGGAGGCTACCCTTAAAGAAGCGGATAACCCGTTAAACGATAAGTTTATAATACCGGTTACCTAGGCTAAGGCTATATAATTTAACGCCTAAGTAGAGGAGGTAGTCGATAAAGGGGATAATACTTAAAAGAATAACGAAGACGATAACTTTTACGATATCGTCGATAATATCTTAGTATTTACCCCTAAGCTAATAATACTCCCGACTCCGGATTAGACCCCGGGGGTACTATAAGGCGTACTTTTTACTACGTAAGATAACGATCTAGCTAATATAAAGGCGCTATTACTAATAAAGCTAAGGAATCGGGTTTAATTAACTATTCTACTATCTAACCGCGTAACCCGCTTAATAATACGCGCCTCGTTAGTTATTAATAGTATCTTTAGGGATATTAACGAGGAGGAGGACCCTATACCCGACTTTATAATCCCTATTTAGGCCGTATTAAACGTTATAAATCCGTTTATACCGAAGGGTTAGTAGGATATATAAAAGCGACCTAACTATTTTACTCTTTAGTAACCCACTATAGCGAAGGAGATTAGCGCCTTAGAAAGTAGAAAGACGTAGGATCTTATCGTCCCTCTTCCTAGGAAGTAGGTACTACCCGGTAAATAGGTTTTTACGATTAAGATACCGGAGGGGAAGCCCTCCCTTATAAAGGCACGATAGTACGTTCGGGGCGATAAGGACTAAGAATTATATAATATAGAAGACCTATACGCGGCTATTATATATCTATTATTAGTCTAGGTATTCTTTTTTATTATAGCTATAATAAATCTTAAATAATAATAGTATAACGTTATAAACGCCTTCGTAAACGCCTATTATACGGATAAGGTATATATTATATAACTAGCCCTATTTAAAGATAGTACGAATCGGGTTTACCGGCTTAATCGGGCGCTATATAGTCTTAAGATATCCCCTTTAATATAGTTTACCTAAGCCTTAGCCGCGTTAAAGAAGTATAGATAATAGTAATTATTATCGGAATTTTATATCTATAAATACCTATCTAGCCTTCTAATACTTTTATACGTTAATAATACTATTATTACTATTATAGACCTCGCTATAGTTATAAAGGGCAAGGGTATTCTCGAGAGTCTATAGAAGCTTCGTAATATTAGAAAGCTATAAGAGTTTCTTAGGCTTTAGATAAAGCGCTACCGGGCTAGATAGATAATTCGGCTTTATTAGTCTAAGTATACTATTAAGATCCTCGGTCTTTTTGGTAAGGGTATTATTAACCCTATTATAACCCCCTAGCCCTTAGACCTTTAGCTTCCTTACGATTAGAGATAATAGGACTAGGCTATAAATTAGACTTAATAGTTTAAGCGTATAGGGAGTTTAAATTATCTTACTAATAGTATAAAACCCGACCTAGCCTTCGTTAATAGTAAGATAAGTAAGGGTAATACGAATCCTATAAAGACTTACCTATCCGTATAGAAATATACGATAAGGTATTTTATCGGGACTAAAGACCTCGGTCTTACCCTCGGAGGGCGCTATAATCCGAACGATATACGCCTTAGGGTATACGCTAATACGTTATTCGCTAACGATTTTTATACTCGTTACTTAATAGCCGGCTATATCGTATTCCTCGGGATTAGGGCTATTTATTAGAAATCTAAGTATTAAACGCTAATAACCGTATCGACGATTAAGGCGGAGTTCGTAAACCTTACCCCGGCTAGTATATCTACGATCTAGATAGTAGACTTAGTCGCGGAGCTTAGCTTCCTATAGCTAAGGCTAATTATAATATTTATAAATAGTATTAATACGAGGGCGATTACCCTTAATAAATATAAGGCTATACGTACCCGATATATTAATATTAGGTATAAGTAGGTATATAACCGGGCTAAGAGAGGGGACTTCGTACTTTAATACGTACCGATAGCCGAGATAACCGCGGATAGGCTAACGAAAGGCCTTTCCCGAGTACTATACGCGGCGTTCGTTAGGATACTTTATTTAAGTACCGGGATTAAAAAGGCGGAGACTATAGGGGCGGCGGCGATAACCTCGGATTAGGGGTAGCCTAAGGGGCGGGTATAATATATAGGCTATATACTACTATTACTATTATAGGTAGTACGATTCGGAGGTATTAGCTAGGGCTAAAGAATACTATTTTTAGTATAGTATAATAAGAATACTATTATATACTTATTCTATAAAGGAGACCTTAATACTATTAACCGCTATCTCCGCCTCCGGAGGCCGTAATCCGGATTACTAACGTATAGATTACTCTATTATAGCTCGGCGGGGATATATAGGGAATTATTAAAAGCCTTAAGTATTAATACGGGGGTTAAAGGTATAGGAAGGGCCTTTCTTAATACCTATAATACCGTATTCCGGATTAGGATTAAGGGCTTTTTTTAGTATATTTCCTACCCCGGAGGGTATAATCGGAGGGGGATTTTCGTTAATCTATACGTTTAGGACTAGGCTTTACTTACTTTTAAGTACTTCTTTTCTCTTCTTTTTTTGCTTTTTCTACTATTTCCGGGCTTATTAAGAAAGGGCTAAAAACGCTATTTTTAATATTTAAGCTTAATTCGCGAGATTCGGCGCGGAATTTGCTTTTTCCGGAGGCTACGTAGCTATAACTCCGAGTTTTATACGTATTATAGGGAGGTCTAGGCCGATAATAGCCTTATTTTTAGGGCTTAGGCTAGCCTAAGGGGCGGTATTAAGAGGGCGTTGGCTACGTGATTAGGCCTGCCCTAAGCCCTCCTCTAGGTTGTATACTCTATGCCGGACTAATTCTAGATTCTTTACCTATTATTATTCTATTCATTTGCTCCTTTTTATACATAGAGTGCATATTCATTGCTTTATACATATGAATGGATGGATGGAGTGTCCGTACCGGAAGGCTGCATCTTCAAATTCATATGACGCAGACGGCGCCGACATTGTCTCACCCGTATCAGCTGAGTTGAGTTGTGTGTGTGTGTGTGTGTGTGTGTGTAAGGATGCATTATGTATATATGTACGGATACATACGTACGAATATATTCGTCTATATATCTAGGAGTCTCGGTAGAATAGCCAGTGAAGAGATTGTTGGAATCTGCTCCTGCGTAGTATGTGTGGATGAGTATCCGTAGAAGAATCCGATTTCCCTATATCTATGTACCTAGATATGTAAGTCAGGTGTGCTAGGCAGGCAGCCAAGTATGCCGGTCACGTCCGCAGAGTAAAGTAAATATCCGTCAATTCTCTAGAAAGTGATACTAGGTTCAAATACAAGTGAGGATATATATATATATATATATTTTATATATACGATTTCTTACAGCATCTTGGGAAGGATAAAGGAAGCACAGATCAAGATACACATATCTACAGCAATACGGATAAATAAGAGAATGCCCTTTACTTACAATCCCCGTCCAAGACGACTCTTACAACTATGTACATACAGAAAACCAGAAAGACAAAGCTGACGGAAATAATTAAAAGCCAACTCTGTAAAACGGCTCCCTTTATACAACTCCGTAGAGGAGAAGAGCCGCCCCCAACTTTGATCTCCTACTGCATCTAGGGTTCGCAAACGATGTCCTGTATGCGTTGTTACCCATCTATCCGTACATACATATATACAGGCAGACATATCCTTGTCGGCCCTACTATGTACGAGGCAAGGTGAAATAAACAGTACGCGTATGCTTTTTCACCAGTCACACACTGGCCCAGTACGAGTATATCAGAAGTCGTACGTGTATTTCCTATGAAATACATCTATAGCAGGGAGACGACAGGGGCAGGAGAGAGGGGGTGTGAATGGTAAAAATGGTGCGTAACGACTCCGACGGCTCCGACTATAATGATGACGATGATGATGCCGTCTATCTATTCAATGAGCCGAGCCGCCATTTCATCTACATCTCAGACGCTCGACATCGTTGAGAAGCTCGCGGTCAAGTATGATGCCTCCTCTGATCATACATATATAGCCTGTAGGTCCGCAAAGCGCTTCTCCTTCGCAGCGCAACTCCGTAGGTCCGTATTAGCATAGTATATGATATTCGATAATAGCCATTTCCAGCACATACGGCCATACCTGCTAGAAAACACGGGATCCCGTTCGCTCTCCCCTAGTTAAACTGGCAAGGGGCAGATTAGTAGTTGGGTCGGTGACGACCAGCGAACACCGGCTGCTGTATGTTTTTGATTTTTTCCCCCTTTTACAATCTTCGCGTACCTACCTTATAGTTATGACCGTGTCTCCCTTTCTTTGCACCTACCTCTCCCAAGACGCTGTAGACTGGAGAGTAATGCGTCTGTACGGATGTTGATTTTATGTACGGATATACAAGCCTTTTCACTCGCCTATCATCTCCATCTCCATCTCCAGCCCAAGGACAAGAACAAGGACAAATCAACAGAAACCAATAACCATATATACGTCTAGGAAAGAAGATACTCCGTACACAAAAGACTAGGAAGACACAGCCAAGCAGCAACGAAGAACAATGACGAGACCGGAACGAAATCGAGTTGATGCCCGAGGCTTTTCTTTCCTTTTTCTTTTTTTGATTTTTTTTTTCCCTCTTTTCCTCTGCCTCTGCCTACCTCTGCCTACTTACCTACCGTCTGATCAACTCCCTACGGAACACGGAGTAGGGGGGAATACTTGGCGCCGTATTCCTGGTAAGCCACAGTGATACAGATGTGCAATACATATATTAAGGACGGGATGGGCGGATGGGTGGGTGGATAGATTAACGTGTGTGTGTGTGTGTATGTTCATATACACACAGATACCTAGAAGCCAGGCATACACGATACATCATCAATTCACGCACGCACGCACGTCTACATACGGATACAGTGTATCCCCCTAATCCATGTCAAAGCCGGACATATCGGAGGAGACACGTCGCGTCGGTTGTTACGATGATGATGATGATGATGATGGTGATTGTGGTGGTGGTCGTGGAAGTGAATAGTGATGATGATGACGACGATGACGATGACGACCACCACCACCACCACGACTCCCCTTCTCATACCTTCGGACTCCTCCTCCTCCTCCTCCTCCAGATGGCATCCGACATGGCCGCCACCTTGGCCATCTCTCTGGCGTCATGCACCCGCACCACGTCGACACCCCCCTGCACCGCCGCCGCCACCGTCGCGGCCGTGCCCCAGATCCGCTCGTGGGCCGCCACCTCCCCCGTCACCTTTCCCACAAAGGTCTTCCGGCTGGCGCCCACAAGCCACGGCAAGCCATCGAGCCCCGGCCAGCGCCTCAGCTCGTCGAGCCGCCTCAGAAGCTCCAGGTTCTGACCCGTCGTCTTGGCGAAGCCGATGCCCGGATCCACCACGATGCGCCACCTTCGTACGCCCGCCTCTTCCGCCGCCGCCACCCGGGACAGCAGCTCCGACGCCACGGCCGGGACGACGCCTCCTTCACCGTACTCCGTCTCCCTCATCATCGTCTGCGGCGTGCCTCGCATGTGCATCAGACAGATGGTCGTGCCCAGACGGGCGACGGTCGGCAGCATGGCCGGGTCCAGCCTGCCGGCCGAGACATCGTTGATCATGTCGGCCCCTGCGGCGACGGCTTGCTCGGCCACCGACGCGCGATACGTGTCGACGCTGATGACCGCCTCCCTCGTCTCCGGCATCTTTCGGAGGAGCTCGATGGCCGGTAAGACCCGGGCCGCCTCTTCTTCGGCCGAGACGGGGGACCGCCCGGGCGCCGTAGACTGACCGCCGACGTCGATGATCGACGCACCGCCGCTGATCATATCGGCCACGTCACTGACCAGCGTGTCGACGCCGTGACGTCCTCCGTCGGAGAAGGAGTCGGGCGTGAGGTTCAGGATGGCCATGATCTGCGTCTCGCGGTCCGGCGCCAAGGGCGTAAGGCTTGGACACCGGGGCGGCGGCCCGAGAGGCGTCACCGACGAGAGCGGCTCATCCAGCGGGGGGAGCTCGCTCAGGTAAGCCTCTACCACCTTGCCCGGCTGCGACGTGAACAGCGCCATGCGCGGGATTAGCCTGCCCGCTTGCGCCCCCCACCCATCACGGAAACCGTTAGAAATCCGGGCGACAGCCGATGAACGAGGCCCAAAAAGAGAAGGGTACGCCTAAGGAAAGAGAACGATTGGAGGGGCCGTCACCGACTGAGCGAGAGGCCGCAAGACAAACTCGCGCTCGGCAATGCCGGCATGGGGCACCGTGAGGCGGTCGGAGCTGACCGAGTCTTGGCCATACAGCAAGATGTCGAGATCGATGTTGCGCGGGCCCTTATCGACGATCTTCCGTCGGCCCATGTCCCGTTCGATCTGCTGGAGCTCATCCAGCAAGCCCAGGGGGTCCAGCGTAGTCTCGACCTAAGCGCCAGGTGTTGAGGGGAGACCGGACGTTCGTCGGTGAGCGCTCTGTCCCGGTATGATCGAGACGACAAGAACGGTAACGAACCTCGCAAGCTCCGTTGATGAATCGATCCTGGTCCGTCACGTACATGGGTGGCGTCTCCCAGAGGCTGCTGGTGCGCCTGACACGGATGCCGCGCCGGTCCATCTCACGACAGGCCTTCTCGATCTCGCCGATGCGATTGCCGACGTTGCTCCCCAGCGCGATGTAAGCCTTGGTCGAGCCGTGGCGAGCGCGGACTGCCGAAGCCAGGCCTGATGTCCATGGGGGACGGCGACGAAGGAGAGATTTACTCATGGCGATGAGTCGAAGTGGAGGAGAAGGAGAAGAAGGAGACGATGACGAAGGGACGAATCGGCCGAAAGCGGGTAAATAAAAGTCCTGCTACGGATAGGTACGGATTAATTTCCACGGACAATCGCCCACCAGATTCCTCCGTCATCCGTTTGAGTTTGCTGCCTTTCTCTGTCTATCGTACCTAGGTATTATTCCTCTATCGTCTCTATCTTCCTCTCATCTCTCTCTATTCCTTCATCTATGATGTCTATGCAGCATCTGATTGAAATTCTTCTCCTCTTCTAGCCACTCCAAAACCTCCAACACCAACATCTTCATCCTTGGGCCTCGGGTCCGGCTGTCGCTGATTCATCTTCTCCGCCGCGCGCACGTGCCGCCTCCCTGGACCTCGGCCCGGAGGTAAAGCTACTAAGGAATGGAGCCTCGGTATTCGTCGCCCGGAGCCGCAACGCCCTGTCATCATCATCACTCCGTCGCCGCTTCGCCCTTTTCCTTCATCTTCTTCATCTACGTCTCCTACGTTCTTCCATAGGTAGATAAACGCTCAGCCTTTGCTTTACTCTCTCACCGTTATCGTCATCGAACCTCGTACATCTCAAACCATCACAACCGTCACCATGGCCTCTCCACGTACGCTCAACGAGAAACCCCCCCCCTTCTCCCCAACAGCAGACGCGCTAAACACAATGCCTTCGTCCTCCTACTTACGCAGAGAAAATCCGCACGCCCATCACCGATCTCTTCAAGATCAAGCACCCCGTCCTCCTCGCCGGCATGAACGTCGCCGCCGGTCCGAAGCTCGCCGCCGCCGTCACCAACGCAGGCGGCCTCGGCGTCATCGGCGGCGTCGGCTACACCCCGGACATGCTCCGCGAACAGATCGCCGAGCTGAAGGAGTCCCTCGACGATAAGAATGCTCCTTTTGGCGTCGATCTGTTGCTGCCGCAAATCGGCGGTAGCGCTCGCAAGACGAAGTCGGTTTCCCTCCCTTGCCCTTTATCTAGTCGACTTATCATCAACCTACCTCCGATTCTTAACAACCCCTTGACAAGCCACCACGATAACTGACAGTCTCTTTTGAAAACACCAGCTATGACTACACAAAGGGAAAGCTCGACGAGCTCATCGACATCATCATCGACTCAGGCGCCAAACTCTTCGTCTCCGCCGTCGGCGTACCGCCCAAAGCCATCGTCGACCGCCTCCACGGCGCCGGCATCGTCTACATGAACATGGTAGGGCACGTCAAGCACGTAAACAAGTGCCTCGACCTAGGCGTCGACATCATCTGCGCCCAGGGAGGCGAAGGCGGGGGTCACACGGGCGACATCCCCACCACCGTCCTCATCCCCTCCGTCGTCGAACTTTGCCGCAAGGCTACGTCGCCCCTGACGGGAGGCCCCGTCCAGGTCGTCGCCGCCGGCGGGATACACAACGGTCAGCTCCTCGCCGCTTCGCTGATGATGGGCGCCTCCGCCGTGTGGGTGGGCACGCGCTTCATCCTTACGGACGAGGCCGGCGCGCCCCGCGCCCACAAGGACGCCGTCCGCACGGCCGGTCACGACGACAACGTCCGCACCATCATCTTCACCGGCCGCCCCCTCCGCGTGCGCAACAATCCCTACATCAACGACTGGGAGACCAACCGCCAGCAGGAGATGAAGGAGCTAGCCGCCAAGGGCACCATCCCCTACGAGGCCGACCTCGACAAGTACCTCGAGGCCGGAACGGCCGACTCGTCAAAGGGCGTCGAGGCCAACGCCGGGGCCTCGAGCGCAGGCGACGACGACGACTTCGACGACCCTCTCGAGCAGTTCCGTCCTTTCCTCATGGGCAAGTGCGCCGCCGTCGTCAACGAGCAAAAGCCTGCCAAGGAGGTCGTCGACGAGTTCGTCAACGACGCCGTCAAGGCCATCAGCGCCGGCAACAAGATGGTTGCCAAGCTGTAGTTTTTTTTTTTGAATAAGCCGGACGGAAAGAGGGGGGAAACTTCTATCATACCAAATCACTCGTTGTTTTTTATAAAATCCCACCGCTACATCTGTTGGAATCTCGCTTGGCGATGATTCCCATCACTCACGCATATCATAACATGTATGGTAAATAGGTACTGGCGTCGGCACCAAATGTTCCAATTCACTCCATCAATTGCAGCTTCGTTCCTTTTGATTTTTCATTGTTGTTTCGTTCGACCATCATGCTAAGTCTGTCAACTCGACGCCTGTTCACTCCTTCAAAAAAGAGACAGATAGAAAACACCCGCAAAGACAGGAAAATAAACCCCCTGACGTACTTCTTTTGTAGAGGAACATGATTATGCAACATGCCGAGCGAACTTTCTTCAACTTGTTTTTGTTCACTCTTTTCATCTCCCTCTCTCTCTCTGTCTAGATCGGAATGCCACGTCTCAAAAAAAAAGAAAATCTGCACCCCAAATCTCGCCGGCTCACTTCCTCAACTACCGAGGTAGGCTCGGATGGCGCCCTGGAGGCGCGTAGCCCCCTCGCCAAGAACATTGCCGAGGTTCTCGAGGTCGTCGCTGGCCGTGATGCCGAACTTGCGGACAAAGTCCTTGGCCGCCGACTCGAGATCGCCGTAGTCCTCCTCGGCTTCGTCCTCGGGCCGTCCGAAGTAGGCGTTGGACGAGATGGACGTGGCGCCCTCGAAGCCCTGTAGCCGCGTCTTGGCCTCGGCCTGGGCGTTGGGGTCGAAGGCTCCCTTGCCAAAGTACTCGTCCGAGGAGATGCCCTTCTGGTTGCCGAATTTGGACCGCGCGTAGTTTTCCGATTCGTCTGACGGTGGACAAAGGTCAGCAACCGAACGCCTCCATGGAGAGGGGGACTACCGGGAAAAGAAGAAGGGTATCCTACCTTGAGCCGTCGCCTTGACCGGCCCGACAGAGCCAAAGCCACCGGCGTTCTTCTTGGTCGTCGGGGCTGGCGCGGCTTTGCTGCCGCCAATCTGTCCGAAGCCGAGACGTGCCACGCCCATGCCCAGCCGCTCGACGTCGGCACCGGACTTTTGGCCCGATGCGCCGCCCCCTCTCGGCGGGCTCACGGGGGACGGGGAGAGGATGGAGGCGGCGCCGGTGCCGGAGGGCGCGGCCTTGCTGGTCTGCTCGTCCTCGGCCTCTGGGTCGTAGCCTAGCTTGGCGATACGCTCGGCCTCTTCCTTGGCCTTCTTCTCCGCCTCGTCAAAGTCGATGACATCGGCCGTCACCTTTTTAGCGCCCAGTTTCGACGTCTTCTTAGCGCCGAGGACGTTGGTTTTTCGGGCGGCACCGGTGGCAGAGCCGGCATTCTTGCGCAGGGCGGCCGAGGTGGTGATGCGGCTCGCAGCCGGCTTGACATCGTCCGTCTTGCTGAGGGGAGACGTCGAGCGAGCGATGTCCTTTCCCGCACCGTTTCCGGCATTGAGGAAGGGCGAAGGCGTCCGGCCAACGACGGGGGGCGTCGCCGTCCGCGAGACGGGGGGGGTCGGCCGCTTGATGGCCGGTTTGTCCCACGACGAGAAGAAGTCGTCGTCGTCGTCTCCGGCCGCGGCCGAAGCGGCGTCAGCCTCGGCGGATTCGGTTACGACGACCTCGCCCGGGAACCTGACGATGACGGTCAGCTTGGGCGTCGACCGGGATAAAAGGGTGGGAGGATCAGGGCGCATACTCCTTTGCATCTCTGGCGGCTCGGCGCTTCAGCTCGTCCTTGTACTTGGTCGCCGCGTTGGACTGGTATTTGGTCTTGGGGTCTTTGCTGTTCAAGGCGGCGGTGCCTCCGTTTTGCTGAAAGAACTTGGTTGCAGACTCGTTTCCACCGACCTTCATCAGCCGAAGTTGATCCCACTGCCACTCTGCGCATTTCCACCACGTCAGTAAGTCTTCGAGAAGGGAAGAACGATGGTATAGACGTACGGTCGAGGTTCGTCGATCGCACGAACGATATGTGGACGCCGAGGTTGCGGTGGTTGGAGGAGCAGTCGAGGCAGAGGTAGATGCCCAAAGGCACCGACGTCCACGTAGGGTTCTTCTGGCTACAATCGAAGCATATCTGCAAGCCAGGACGCGTGAGCCTCTTTTTTTTTTCGACATCTCTGTCTCGAACCCTTACCTTGTTCGCCGGCTTCGACTTGAGCTTCTCAAAGATCTTGAGTGATTGCTGCTTCGTCGCGAGGCCACTCATGGTGTTTTGGGCTTTGGAGGAAGTCGTGCGTGTGTGTGTGAACTCTGCCAGGAGTCTACCGAATTCGCGCGCGCGAAAGAAAAGGAAAGTCGACGAGGACGGTCGGGATTTTGTCTCAGCGTCCCGGAAGATTCCAAGCGTTGTTTGGGGGGACCCAAAGTCGTGCCGCCTTCGTTAGTGAGGTAGAGTTGTCTTGCTTTGGTGAAGTGGCATATTGAACACATTTCTTATCGACCCACTGAAAAAGTGGCCTACCCTGGACTCCACAAACCTTCGGAGGATTACCTCGTGGAAATTGATCTCATGACCTCACCCATCTTGTTGATCGGTCCCAACACAAGGAAGCAGGAAAGGCATCGCCGCAGCTTGCTCGCTGACGGAAGAACAATGAAGTCGAACATCATGCTGCGTGCTACTCGATCGTCCCCTTTCGCCCTCGTTGCCAGGCGGTCGTACGGGTCCCACTCTAGCTTGGGAGCTACCGCGGCGCCGAAGCAGAGACGGCGGAGCATCACACCCTTCGACGACAATGGATCGGTCCCTTGGAGAGAGCTTTCCGTAGCGGAGAAGATGGCTCGGACGACGCAGCAGAGCTTCAACGGAGGCCTGATTGTACTCGGGATCGCCCTCACGGTATAGTCTCGGTCTGCCCCCTCCCCAAGTCAACTCGGCTGCTGACAGTTGGTAGAGCGCCGTTGCCTATTTCCTCTGGACCGACGTCTTTTCTCCGGACAGCAAGACGTCGCAGTTCAACCGCGCCGTCGACAGGATAAAGAGCGACCCCAAATGCATCGAGCTACTGGGTGAAGGTCGAAAGATAACGGCCCACGGAGATGAGACACTAAACAAGTGGCGACGAGCTCGTCCCCTTTCGTACGTCGTGCTTTTGATAATTACTCAATCTTCTCAGATGACTTCGCTGACGTCTCCGCAGGTGTACAGAGAAAGTCGATGCTCAGGGCGACTCCCATCTTGTGATGCACTTTTACGTGAGCCAGACCGCCTCCACCGCAGCTCAGACCAGGCACTGACTGAACACGACTAGGTCGATGGACCGCTGCAGAATGGTATCGCGCAGCTGCACACGGTGAAGCGGAGAGGGGAGAGCAACTATGAATACAGGTATTTCTTTGTCGACGTCAAGGGCCACGAACGCATCTACCTAGAGAAGGCTCCCGAGCCGAGCACGGGGAAGAAGCAGTTGAGTCTCTTTGGCGTCAAATGGGGCCAGTGACGCAGCATTCGAGGGTACTGCCGTGTGCTTTCTCGGCGGGCTTCGGTCTCGATGGCCGTCCAAGAAAACACTAGCCGTCGGACAAGACACAGATCCGAAGAGCCAGCCATCGACAAAACAAAGGGGGACTTGTGAAGATGCAGTCTCTGTGAGAGTGAGGTGCCGACTACAGCCGGGTGGCCGTCACGTCGACCCGCGTTATACCGTCCCGAACCGGGCTGCGCATCGTCATGTGAAGGTCATGCAGCTCGCGCCAATGATGGGAAGGCCGCCACCGGCTTCGAACTCGGTGTGGGAGTGGAGGATGATCTTGATCTGGCAGTCCGTCGGCTTCACCGGCATACGGAGGTTTTCCTCCATGGTCTATGCTTCTTTATACTCAGCCTTCTTTTGCCCCCTCTCTTCGTTTCTCCCCTCTGCTTTCTCGTGTTGTCTTTGGTTGTGGCTTGTATGTCAACAAGACATTCTTATCAGATGCAGGAGGTGAAGGATGGGAGAAAGGAAGCTTATCAGCAGACGGTCTGAAGTGAGCCAGATCGGATGTACTGACAGCTCAGCTAGCTGTGGCGCCGCTCACTGTTCCTCGGCTTCACCATAGCCATGCAATCTCTCTGTCTCTTCCTCCGGTAGAACTCCTCCGGTAGAAGAACGAGCGCTGGGAGACAGAAGGGACTGACGGGCGGGGTTAATCAGGACCTGGCGATCATACTACCCCATCCCAATCTTTGATTCTGCCCTTTTGACCCTTGCCGGGACAGTCTCCGGGTAGGCAAGGCAGGCGGACGATGGTTGGAGAGGAGTCAAAAGTGCGGTACATGAAAATGCGACATTGGCTGATATGCAAGCTCAGAGCCCGTGGTGAAAGGCCCTTGGTACCATCGCGCATGTCTTGAGGCGGCAGATGAGGGAGGGAAGCAAGGTATTATTTTGTTCCGTCGGGCAGAGAGAAGAAGACGGTGGGAAGATAGAAGCTGCGAGGAGGGGTTCGAGGCCTTGGGGAGGAGAGGATTGTTAGCCGAGGCGGGACGATGGATGCACGCGACGCGGGGAGTGAGAGGATGGAGGACGGGAAGGACAGCAGAGAGAGAGAGAGCTGCCGCTTACAGCAGGCCATTTTGCTATTTCTTTGTCGTGGGTGTCGTCGCATTATGGGGAGGTATGTATGTAGGCTGTTTGCGATGGCTGGTTCTTCATCGGCCGTGTCCAGCCGCGTTAACTGATGATGTGTTTTATCAATTCGCTTTCCTGCTTGCGTAGGGCTCTAGAGGATGCCGTGTTGAAGAGGCAGATGCCGGACTAATAAGAAATCGGACGGGATACTACAGGGAGCTTGAGGAAGGTCGAGAGGTAGAGAAGACAGAGTCAAGTATCCGTAAGGGTAACGACTAACAGTAACACGCAGACATCTTTTGAAGACTCTTTTCACACTTTGAACTATGTACACTACAAGTCTGTGGAAGCGGAATTCGTTCAGCTAGATGCCTCGATTCGTCTTCTTCATGAATCTTAACCCCCCCTTCCTCTCCTGAAGAAAGACGCCTGATGGTGACGGCAGTTGTATATACGGATACCCCGAAGGAAAAGCCTTGCCAACGAACGGCTTCCATCCACACTAAAATCAGTTCCTTCAAAGAGTATGTACATGAAAGAACTACTAGTAAAGACGAAAAAAAAGGGGACGATGACGCCTTTTTGGGCTCGCGAATCAGTTCAAAGATGGTCTGCGGATGATAATGACTCTTCACCCCGTTTTCCGATTCAATACCGTCTCCCCCTTCTGCCCTCGCCCGTTTTTGTTTAATCCCGGCGGTTGAGGTTCGATTGTTATGACAAGGTAGAAGAGCAACTTTTTTTAACTACCTTGGTGAATAGGTATCTTCTTGATCTAGTCCCGGACATTGGCATCTTGGGTGAAAATCCCTTCGACTACCATTATTATTCTCTACACTCAACAAACCATCATCACAGAGGTCAAGATTTCTTTCCCCTCCCCTTTCCACCTTCCCTCATAAAGCCTTCACCATTAATCCCATCTATATAACTTCTCTACATGCTATATCAGCCCCTACTATAAAACCCTCAGCCATCACGATCACGATCCCCCATCTCCCCCACCCCAATCACGACATCACTCCACCAAGTCCCCAACTTCAATTCCCACTAGTCCCCTTTTTCCCTCCCCCTTTTCACCCCCTAAAACGATGGAAAAAAAACGGGAATAAAATCAGGAAAAATTATCATGAGTCAACACCAATCGCGCGGCCCGGTCAACTGGCGCCGCCGCACAGCTTCTACATCTGTACCTTTCCCCCCCCCCCCCCCCCCCCCCCCCCCCCCCCCCCCCCCCCCCCCCCCCCCCCCCCCCCCCCCCCCCCCCCCCCCCCCCCCCCCCCCCCCCCCCCCCCCTCCCCCCCCCCCCCCCCCCCCCCCCCCCCCCCCATACACGTCGTTCTCTTATCCATACTCCTCAGTCACTAACGAGAAGCCCTACACTAACCGTACGCAGTATCACACCACGGGAGGGAGATAAAGAGTTGTGTGTGTCGGGAAAGAGAAACCCCCCCCCGAGAAAGACGGAGCGCCCATCACGAAACCCTCATCATCGGGCTATTAGATCAATATCGATCGCCTTAACTTAAATAAATGCTTTTATAATGCTTGCTGGCATTCCACGCTGATTACCAGCATTCCTCCTCTTTCCTCTTCCCTCTTGCTCTTGCTCTCTCTCTCCCTATCCCCCCCCCCTCTCTCTCTCTTTTGATCTTGTCCCGCGAGTTCCAGATTGATTGATATCCAGTCCCCGTCATGACGACTCCAAACAAACAACAGATTGTCAAGACTCCAAGACTTCGAGGGGAACAAGAAGGGAAAACAAAAAAGGGTCGTATGAATCTTCTTCTGCGCGCACATGTCGCAGTAATACATACATACATATGTACAGTATATAGTACGTATAAAGCCTCGTAACTTGTTGTAGTCAACTTAAGATGTGTAGGTAGTATGTATGTAAGTGCTGGTATCATCATCTCGAACTACTAGGTAGGAAAAGTAAACTGTCTTCCGATCCGTCTTCCCGCCCGACACATGATCCGGAGAGCAGCCCGTCTTAGCCCCCATCACCACTGCAAGGAACAAAAGAAGCCAGCCTATCCGTACCCCGAGCACGCACACATTTTTCTCCCTCGCGCCCCCTCTCTTCTCCCTCTGTGGTTAGGTACGGATATCCATCCGTATAAACGTAGTATTTGCTTTTCATTCGCTCTTCTTTTCTTCTTCTTCTCCTTCTTCTTCTTCCCCCTCATCCTTTTCCCCCACACTCTCTCCACGTTACACGACATCCCGCTCGATCCTCTCCACACCCCTCCCACAAAACCCCCCAACCGAGAGACCAGAGAAAGAGAGAAGAAAAAGAAGGAGGGAAGAGAAAAAAAAAGGAGCCTTGCAGTTTCGGTCCCCCCTCTCTCTCTCCTCTTCTCCGCCCTTCCATGCCTTCTTTTTCTAACCCCACCTTTTCTCCCCCCCCCCCCCCCCCCGGCGAGCCCGCATAACGAGCGGCTGCTTGGCATCATGTCAGAGCAACCAACCCCAAGAGGAAAGGAGGAAAAAAGAAAAAGAAACACAAGATAAAGAGAATATCTAAAGAGAAGAAAAAAAAAGACGTCGGAAAAATGATGGGAAAAAAAAAAAGAGACGTGATGCTGTGCACCCCCGAGAGCGCACCTCCATGTAGGTAGGAAACGATCAAATCATTTTTGTCGTGATAAATAAAGTGGTGATGTCTATATTTTTTTTTCTTCGCTTCTGAATTCGCCATGTACAATCAAGCAACTGCTGCAATGCCCGCACGACCCCGGAAAGCAAGGGGTACTCTTGGGGGATGCCGGGGAATGCCAAACCAGAGAAGCAAAGAAAGGGGTAAAGAAGAAAAAATTGAAAAAAAAAAAAACGCCACTTCTGTCTTGTCTCTATACCTCTATAAAAACTAAATTTTCGTCGTCATGTCATCGATCGATCAAGGCCGTAGCTAGAAGCGTTCCGTGAGGTCGCCGCCCGCGAGGCTGCCCGTCGCCGAGCTTCTGCCGCTCGATGTCAGGCCGCCGCCGTCCGACAGCAAGTCCTGAACCGCCACCTTGGGTACCGGAGCCGGTAGCTTCCGTTGGCTACCGTCGGACCGACTGAGTATGTCCGTCAGGGACATGCCCGCAACGCGTGTGGGCTTGCCTAACGTCGGGGGAAACGGCGGGGCGTCGGGGTGCGGCTCCATGGGCGCCAGGGCGGGCGTCGTGTTGTGCTGCAACGTCAGGTTGCGAAGACTCGGCAGCTCGTAGCCGGTAAAGGGGCGCAGACGCGGCGAGTGCGCCGGCGTGGCAATGGGCGTATGGTCGGGCGTGGGTGACAGCGAGTCGTGCGAGAAGGTGGGCGACGACGGTGCCGTCGAATTAGGCGAGTTGGGCCGCGAGCGCTTTGCGTGCCGGAGGGAGCCGCTGTAGTGGTCGTCGTGGTGATCCTCCGTCGAGTGCGACCGTGCCATGTGGTAGGAAGAGAGACCGGCCGGGTGGCTGCGGACGCCGTAGTATGGGTGAGGCCGCGCGTTGTGGTGGTGGATGTGGTGGTTGTGGTGGTGGGGGGCGAGGTGAGGCGGATGCGGATGCGGCGACGGCGCTGTCAGCGGCTCGCCATTCGCCCGGGAGATGGCCTTGACCAGCGCCGAACCGTAACCGTGACCGGGCATGGGACCGTGGTGGGCGAAGGAAGAGTACGAGTGCGGCGGCGATACATTGGGAGAGCCGAGGGCGGAAGGGGGCGCGGAGCGGATCGTCTTCGGCGCTGACGGCGGTCCCATCATGGCCTCCGGGTGCATGTGCGGCGGCAGACCTTGGGGGTGGTGGTGGTGGTGGTGATGAGGCAGCGGAGGCGGAGGCGGCGGCGGCTGATGATGGTGGTGGTGATGGTGGTGGTGGTGGTGCTGTCCCTTGTTACCGCGGCGCGAGTTGGGATTGTTGTGGATGCGCGAGTGACGGGTAAGCTCATCGGAGCGAGAGAATTTTTTACTGCAGCCGGGAAACTGGCAAGCGTGAGGCTTCTCGCCCGTGTGGGTGCGGATGTGGCGCGTCTGGTGCTCAAGCCGGTGGAAGGCTTTATCGCAGAGGGGGCACTTGTAAGGACGCGGCAGCTCCGTCGACTGCTCCGAAGACGTAGGCTGCGACCCGGGCAGCGGCCCGTTGGGCTTCAACACGCTGACGGCTGAAGCCATGGTTGTCTTGTCTTGCAGCAAATTGGAGAAGTCGAACGTTGCCGAAGGCATGTAACGAGCTCGAGCACGGCCCGAGAGCCCCCCGAACTTGGGAAATAAAAAAAAGGAGAGAAATGCCCTAAAAGGCCGAAGAGAAGATGAGCTGATGATATCTGCTTGTTCTCACAGTTCGACAGGTGTAGCAGAGCGTCGAGAGAGGACAGAGGTGGAGGGGACAGTCAGTGGGCGGCGGTTGAGGAGGGAAAGGATGTAAAAGGGGTGGAAGAAGGATGATGAATGATGATCGTGAGACGGAGTCTTTTTTTCTTTTCTTTTCTTTTCTCTCCTTTTCTGCTTGCTTTTTGGTTCTGTTCTCACATGTCCTCGTTCCTCTCAACGGAGGAGGGGGGAGGGGAAAAGATCTTGGAGGAGGGGAGAAGAAAAATGAAGGGAATGAATGGTTTTAAAGGGCGGCTTCGGCCCGGGGGGGGGGAGGGGGGTGTGTAGTAGCTTGTAGGGGAGGAGGTGAAGGGGGAAGGGGGGGGGCGTGGTCGGACGCAGCAGGGACTGACTGTGTCGGAGTACGTACCCTTTCACCTCTTGGCCCCGGTACATGGGTGTGGGGGAGAGAGTGCAATTAAGAAGTGACTAGCGCGGACCCCACTGGAGGAAGACTTTTAGCGTGGAAGAGACGAGAGGAGAGAGCTGGGGTTGGGGTTTTCCTTTTTTTTTTCTCATCTTTTTTATTGTAGGCATTTTTCATTCTTTTCTTTTTGAAAAGATTATTAAGAAATTCATTTTTGATTATCTTCTTTTCTCTTTTTCTTTCTCTCTCTCTTGCCTTCCTCACTTTTTCTTTATTCACAGCAAAACATGTAATAATAACAGTAATAATCATAATAAAGGACGTTGCGTCCTCAGGCCACTTCACAGCGTGGGGGGGGAGAACAGCAGCTAATAGCGGTAGAGGAGAGGGGGCGTGAGGGGAGTAGTACATATGTACATACTAAGCAGCAGCAGCAGCAAAAAAAAAAAGAGGGAGGGGGTCCAGTCAAGGGAAAGAAAGGGAAGTGAGGGGGGGGGGGGCCGACAGGCGGGAGCGAGGCCCAGGCACGGCAGCCAGCCGACGACGAAGACGACGACGACGACGACGACGACGACGAGGAAGAGGAAGAGGAGCTCTACGCCGCCTACGGGGGTCCCGGTCCACGCCCCCCCCTTTCTGCTTCTGCTGTCCCTCTCTCTCCCTCCCTCTATCCGTATGTATATCTCTCTCCTCTCTCTCTCTCTCTCTCTCTGTGTGTGTGTCTCTTTCTCTTTCTCTCTTCTCTGTCTTTTCCCCCACCCCTTAGAGACATGATAGCTACAAAGAATGTACAACGGAAGCGCCGCATACTCGTGGCCAGCCCCAGGTTCCTCTGTCGTTCTATACGCGACGGAGGATAAGTACATTGTATCCGTACACACACTCACACACACCGACCGGCACATTGCATTTGTCCATGGGGCCCCTGCTGGGGGTCCGTGGCTTGGCTGGAGCGGGGGCTGGGGCCGACTGGGGCAGACTCAGGCTCAGGCGGAGAGGAGTGGATTTGGGAAGGGGGGGGGGGGGGGGGGGGGGGGGGGGGGGGGGGGGAGAGGGGGGGGGGAGGGAAGGGACAATAAGAAAAAGGGAAGGGAAAGAAAAAAAAAAGAAGAAAAAAAAAGAATTATTAGTGAGCAAGAGAGAGAGAGAGAGAGAGAGAGAGAGAAAAGGAGAAAACGCGGCAAGAGCATGAAAAGATGTTCGGATACAGGAGGACAGAGGAGGGGGGGAGAAGCGGGAGTGGGTGAAGCTTTCAAAAGAGCCTCCTTAGCCTCCAACAAAGATCAAGGATACTACTACTACCTACCACCCACGCAGGAAGGCAAGGTAACTTACAAAGCAAAAGCGTTTGCTCGTCTCGTTACATCTTCTGATGCTATGCCATGCCTCTCTCTTTTCTCTTTCGCTCTCTCTGCCTCTCTCTCTCTCTCTCTCTTTCCCACAAGGGGCCCCTACAAAGCACTCACTCAAACCCCCACCATCCCATCTGTCATCGTCCCATCCTTCAGCCCTTAGCCGTCTCACGCCATAGCATAGCATCGGCCAGCCCAACAAAGAGAGCTGTTTGTCCACACACACCCCCCCCCCCCCCCCCCCGAGCCTCACCACCGAAGTCCGGCCCCGCCAGAGCTCGCAGTCTCGCCTTCTCCTCTTCTTCCTCCTCTTCTTCTTCTTCTTCTTTTCTTCTTCTCTTCCTCCTCCCTGAATACTCCTAGAGAGGTAGGCAGGTACTAGATGAGGAAGGTAAGGGCTTTTCCTCCCTCCGTCTTCCCCCCCCCTCCTCTTTTCTCTCTCCCTCCAACGATTGCTCGACCCGTTATTGTCGTGGGGAAAGAGTCCCAAAAAAAACACACACACACACACACACACACAGATGTTCCCCAGAAGTTTCGCTCAGAGAAGTATGTACCTTAAAAAAAAGGAAGAAAAAAAAAAGAGAAAAAAAATTATTGTGGGAAAGAAAAATTCGATGCTACACCTACTCCCACCTCCACGGTTCCACCCTCCACCCCTTTCTCCCCCTCCCTCCCCTTCCTCTCTCTCTCCACCATCTCCGGCCACCGGCTGCCAGCCGCCGACGCCACTTTAGCACTAGCCACGGCTACCTAGCCCTCTGTCCCCCCCCTCTTAGAGTTAGAGGTACCCTCTTAGCGAACAGCACCAGAATGCTCCGTAGCTGACCGCATTATCCGATGTCGGCTCCGTACCGCCGCCGTTAGCCACATACCTCCATTTCGAGGATCCCCGCAACTTCGCTGTCCGAGGACCCGGAGGCTTTTCGAGGTACCTACGCAGATACAAGGGGGGGAAAGGCGGAACCCCCCCCCAAACCCGGCGCCGGGCCTAGCGGATTTGTTCTCGCCGTTAATAAACCAAAGTCGTTCATCCACAACCTTTCCTCTTCGTCTCTCTCTCTCTCTGTGTGTGTGTATCTTCTCGAGCTTCTAACCTGATTCATAGCTCACCGCCGCAACGTGTTTCTTCCCTACCCTTTCCCCCTCCCTCTCCTTTCCTCTCCCCCCCCCCCCCCCCCCCCGTTTTTTTTTTTTTTTTTGGCCCCTCCCCTCCTTCCCTCCCCGTCTCCCCCGGTATTCGCCCCCCCGCCCCCCCTTCTGGCCCACCCCCTCCCCATCTTCTCTTCTCCCTCTCTTCCTCGCTCTCTCGCTCTCTCTCTCTCTCTCTCTCTTTCATACCTACTCTCTTTTCCCCTCTCTCCTTCTAATCTCCCCTTTGCACCTGTGTGACTGAGCTCAGCTCTCCTGTTCCTTTCATCTTTATCGTCGTCCTCAATCGTTTTTCGATTAATTCTTCTCTTCTCCTGTAAGCTGCTACTGTCCTTTTTGAACAGGCAGCAGAGGGAGAGAGGAGAAGAGAGAGAAAAAGAAGCTCACCAGAGGGTGAAACGAAGAGGAAAAAAAAAAACCACCAAGTTCCCGGCTGCTGCCATAGCTGTCATCACCACCATGTCGTCGTCTTCCGCCGTCGCCGCCGCGGCCGCCCTCGACGGCACCACCGACTACAGACCTCTTCGCTCCAGCAAGGCGGAGCTCCCCAAGGTGCACATCGCCGACACCCCCATGACGTGGTCCAATTGGCACAAGCACGTCAACTGGCTCAACACTACGCTCATCATCTTCATACCCATGATCGGCTTCATCTCCGCCTACTGGGTCCCGCTTCATCTCTACACTGCCATCTTCGCCGTCGTCTACTACTTCAACACGGGCCTCGGAATCACTGCTGGTAAGCTTTCTTCTCCCTATCTATTCCAGACACATATACACGAAAAAGAAGAAAACAAAATAACTGACAAGCCCTCTCCCTTCTCTCCCCATCTAGGCTACCATCGTCTCTGGGCACACACTTCCTACAAGGCCACGCTTCCCCTCAAAATTTACCTCGCCGCCGTCGGTGCCGGTGCCGTTGAAGGCTCCATTCGTTGGTGGTCGAGGGAGCATCGCGCCCATCACCGCTATACCGACACCGTCAAGGATCCCTACTCCGTCCGCAAGGGCCTTCTTTACTCCCACCTTGGCTGGATGGTTTTCAAGCAGAATCCCAAGCGTGCCGGTCGCACCGACATTACGGATCTTAACGAGGACCCCGTTGTTGTCTGGCAGCACCGCCACTACCTCAAGTCGGTTCTCGTCATGGCCCTCCTCTTCCCTACCTTCTTCTGCGGTCTCCTTTGGGGCGACTGGCTCGGCGGCTTCGTCTACGGCGGCATCCTCCGCATCTGCTTCGTTCAGCAGGCCACCTTTTGCGTCAATTCGCTCGCCCATTGGCTCGGCGACCAACCCTTTGACGACCGCAACTCCCCCCGAGACCACGTCATCACCGCCCTCGTCACCCTCGGCGAGGGCTACCACAACTTCCACCACGAGTTCCCCTCGGACTACCGCAACGCCATCGAGTGGTATCAGTACGACCCCACCAAGTGGTCCATCTGTTTCTGGAAGATTGTCGGCCTCGCCTACGACCTCAAGCAGTTCCGCGCCAACGAGATTGAAAAGGGCCGCGTCCAGCAGATGCAGAAGAAGCTCGACCAGAAGCGTGCTACTCTCGATTGGGGCACCCCGCTCGAGCAGCTGCCCGTCATCAGCTGGGACGACTTCGTCGACGGCGCCAAGAAGGGCAAGGCCCTCATCGCCGTCGCCGGCGTCATCCACGACGTCAGCGCCTTCATCAAGGACCACCCCGGTGGCAAGGCCCTCATCTCGTCGGCCATCGGCAAGGATGCCACCGCCATCTTCAACGGCGGCGTCTACAACCACTCCAACGCGGCTCACAACCTGCTGTCGACGATGCGTGTCGGTGTCCTCCGCGGTGGCTGCGAGGTGGAGATTTGGAAGCGCTCCCAGTTCGAGAGCAAAGACATGGGCTACATGAACGACTCGGCCGGCCAGCGAATCGTCCGGGCCGGCACGCAAGTGACCAAGATGACGCAGCCCGTGGCCAGCGCCGACGCCGCTTGATAATCTTCCGTTCCTGTCCTTGTTTTCCTCATGCTCAAAACATCATGGACGGCGTCGGCGCTGGTCTGGTGACTTCTTTTGCACGAGATGGTTTCTCTTGTTCTTTCCTTGATCCGTCTTTCATTGACGCGAGCGTTATCTTACTATCCTAGGAGCAGGGAACGGAGAAAGGGAGGGAGGGAGGTCCCGGCTTCTGAGAGTCGTCGTTTTTTTTTCCGGTTTTCACTTGCACGTTTGCTTACAGAAGAAAAGAAGGGAGAGAGAGAGGAGGAGAGAAGAGCAGAGAAGACAGGCGAGGGTGAAGAAAAAAAAAACACACAGAGAAACACAAGGGTTAGCAAAAAAAAAAAGAGGACAAGACAAAAACACGGGATGAGGCAAGAGAAAAAAAAAGACAAAAAAGACACACAAAGAAAGACAAAAGCGGTTTTCCTTTTTTTATAAAGACAGACTTGACGACGACGACATTTGTATGTTTAAAAATGTAGATAGTCACTTAACTCCCTACTGCCTACCACCTAGGTACTACCTATCTATCTTAGTAGTAGTAGTATGACTCTATCATGAGATGTGCTAGGCCGGCCGAGATGGGGGTGAAGATGTGTCTACTTTCTCTTGTTTCTCTGTATGCAGTTTCTCCTAGTTGGTCCTATAGACGTCCTTCTATACTACGGATAGTAATACTCGGTATAGGACGGATACTATTTGACGACAACTTGGGTTGTTCGTAAGGGTCCGAAGTCCAGACCGACTTGTGAGAAGAGGAGAAGAAAGGGGGCAGAAATAACACAAAAAGAAAGAATGAAACAAGAAGAGAACACCGGGAGGGCTATATTCTGTGTTAGTTGGTGGTGAAGAAGCCGGGCCGGGTTTCGTCGACACTATCTTAGGTATCCTTAGGTAGGTAGGTACTAGATAGCCGCCGATCGCCTATTTTTCCTCCCCTTTCTTTTCTTTTCTCGTCGTGTCTTCTTTTTCCTTTTTTTTTTTCTTATGCAGACATCCATCGCTATATGTGTATCCTTACGGAGTACATGTTTTTTATGCAAGGAAAAGGGGGGGAAGATTGGAGATTGTCTTCCGCGAAGGATAGTCGAGGACTTCTCCGAGCCTAGGTAGGTAGGTAGTAGGTAGGGACCTACGGGCAGGTAGATTCACAATATCCATACGGACATCATCATCATACGGATACCTCTCCATATAGATAGATACCTATCCTTATATCCGTATCCGTACACAAGCACAAATCTCCCATCACAAAACACCCCATTACTCACGGAGCCGCCATCCTAGCCTTGACCATGACCAGCTCCGAACTCTTGGCCCAAGAGCCGTCGTGGGCCTGTCGGTAGCAAAGCAGCCGGCCGTCGTCGCCCGTGCTTCCCAGTATCTGCCCGTCGTCGTCAAAGGCCACGCGCCAGACGGGGGTGCGGTGGCTGTCGAGCCGGGAGATTTCCGCCATTTGATGCCTCACCTGGCTCTTGTTGTTCTTGTTGCTGCCTTGATGATCTGTTGTCGTCGTCGTTGTCGTTGTCGCTGTCGCAGCAGTCGTCGTCGTCGTCGTCGTTTGATGGGCCCCACCAGACTTGGCGAGGCTCGCGCTCAGCGTCGATGACGGAGGCGGCCTTTCTGCCGTTGGCGCGTGGAGAAGCTCAGCTGCCGACCAGGATTTGCTCTTGTTCTTCTTCTTTTCATTGTTGTCATAATCGTCATTGTCGTCGTCGTCGTCGCCGCCGTCGTCATCGCCGTCGTCTTTCTTCTTTCCTTTATCGTCGTCGTCGTCGTCGAGCGGGGTGTCGAGGCGGAATACGCGGGCGAATCCGTCCTGACAGGCGGTCGCTATCATGTCGTACCCGCGGAAATTCCCAGGCGCCCAGGCCACGTCGCGGACGAGGCCCCGGTGGGAGTCGCCGCTGACCTGGACCGCCAGGTAAAACTCCTTTCTCGTCTGCGAGAGGCCGTAGGCGGAGGCGAGGACGTCGCGCGAGCGGTATACCGACACCGTGTCCATGGCCGCCACGACGAGGGCGAGAGCGTCGGGCGAGACGCCCGCCTTCAGCGCCTTGTAGCAAGGTTCCGCGTTCGGGTCGAAGCGGACTTTGAAGGAGACCTCCTCGCCGCGAGCGGGCTTCGCGCACACGACGAAGTCGTCCGTCGACGAGAACTCCGACAGGTTCTCGGGCTGATCATTTTCCAGCACCGTCAGCCGGCCGTCGGTCGCCAGGAGGGCCAGGTAGGTGTGGCGCGAGTCTTCGCAGTGTTTGAGCGAGAAGGATCGGTAGGGGGCTTGTCGACCTGATCGGGTGTCGAAGGCGGGGCGACCCCCGGCTGTGCGACCGGAGCAGAAGCGACGACCTGGAGGGGCGGAGGGGTCTTCAGCCCAGAGACGAAACCAGCCTTCTATGCCGAGGGAGGCGATGAGGTTTGGATATACGGAGGAGGGGAGCCATTGAAGCTATATTTATTTTCTATGGTCAGAACAAAATGGGGGTCCAGGTTCAAGGACTAGGGGGTTTTTCTTTCGAAATTCACGTCAAGGAAGAAACCTCGAGGACCTCGCCTCCGTGGGCGGACCAGGTGTCGCAGAGGCGCCAGGTGGCGTCCTTGTGACGGTTGAAGACGCGGACTTTGCCGTCGACGGAGCCGGTGGCGCAGCGATCTCCGTACGAGTTGAAGGCGACGGCTTGGACGAGGTCTTTGTGGCCGTGTTGGAGGTTGAGGTCGATTGTGAGACGATCGTCTGCCATGGTTGAGGGAGGGTCTGGTTGATCTGGTTGATCTGGTAGGGCTCGTAGGGATGAGGTGTGTGAGTCGTGAGTCGTGACTGTGAGTGTGAGGTGAAGCCTTGAAGGACCTGAGGTTTGAGAGTGGGGTGGAGGAGCTTGTTGGATAAGATAAGAAAGCCGAGCCGCAGTACGGATACAATTCAATGCTACTACTATTCATCACTCTCATTATATCATAAATATCATTGTTATACATCTTTCTTCTGGATTATTTCTCTCTCCTTTCATCATCTTGATGGAAAAAATGATGATACTTGGACGACGGTAACAACGCATTCTTTTTTTTTTCCCCTCGTCGGCGATAAGCTTGGTAATCGCCATCAAACTGCCGAATGGCTTATATTCGTACGACAGTCCTTGAGCGACAAGTGACAAGTCAGTGACAGCTGGGCGTCGTCCTGCTTGCTTCCTTGCTTGCAATAGGTACTAAATAGTAAGAGTATTACTATTGGCTGCACCCAGAATCTCTAGGGGCTATACCCTCTTCCGAATCAGGAATACCTCTTTCCCGACTGGGTAGACCACCCCGTACTAGCCTGCGCTACCTATCCACGGTATAAAGGCCTAGCGGATTAGATAGTTACTCGTAGTACCGCGGTACCTCCCTATCTCTTTAATTCTCCTTAATTAAAGCCGTAGCGCCCGGTAGGATTAGAATTACGATTAATCGCCGTAGGCTAATTCGTTTAAAAAACGTATAAAAAGTAGATCTCGCGAGATTCGCCGCGAATTCGCGGCCCGTTAATTAATCCGTCTTTCTATCTATGTATATAAGGCAGCGGTAGTAAGGCCGGCTATGATCTCTTTATATAGGTAGCGCTGGCCTAATCCCTCTATATAGGTAGTAGTAGTAAGGCCGGCCGTAATTACTCTATATAGGTAGCGCCGGCCTAATCCCTCTATATAGGCAGTAGTAGTAAGGCTGGCCGTAATTACTCTATACGGGTAGTACCGGCCTAATCCCTCTATATAAGGTAGGGCTGGCCGTAATCCCTCTTTATAAGGTAACGCCGGCCTGATCCCTCTTTATAAGGTAGGGCCGGCTATAATCCCTCTCTATAAGGTAGGGCTAGCCGTAATCCCTCTCTATAAGGTAGCGCCGGCCTAATCCCTCTATATAAGGTAGCGCTAGCCGTAATCCCTCTATATAGGCAGCGGTAGTAAGGCCGGCCGTAATCCCTCTATACGGGTAGCGCCGGCCTACTCTTTTTTTCTATTTATGTATACGAGGTAGCGGCGTTGACGCCGTAATCCTAGGTAGCGGTATTAAGGCCGGCCGTAATCTTTGTATATAGTATACCGGTAAGAAGGCCGTTAATCTATATATATAGTATACCGGCGTTAAAGCCGGTAGCCGCCCTTAACGCCGAGGAGGTTATTACTATTCCTATCGTAGCGTAAAGGCTGGCTACGATACTTATAGTAGCGGTATAGCCTACGGTACCGGCGTTAAAGCCGGCTATAATGCCTATAGTAGTAGTATAGCCTGCGGTACCGGCGTTAAAGCCGACTATAGTGCCTATAGTAGTAGTATAGCCTGCGGTATAGGCGTTAAAGCCGGCTATAATGCCTACGAGGAAGGTACTTACTATAGTATAGGCGTTAAAGCCGGCTACGATGCCTACGAGGAAGGTACTTACTACGGTATAGGCGTTAGGGCTGGCTACGATGCCTACGAGGAAGGTACTTACTATAGTACCGGTAATAAAGCCGGCTATAATACCTATAGTAGCGGTATAGTATACGGTATAGGCGTTGCCTACGGTATTAGTATTAGGGCCGGCTACGATGCCTACGACGTAAGCGCTTGCTATAGTATAGGCGTTAGGGCCGGCTATAATGCCTATAGTACCGGCGTTAATACCGGCGTTAATACCGGCTATAATGCCGGCTATAATACCGGCTACGATGCCGGCTATAATGCCGGCTATAATGCCTACGAGTACGTTATACTACCCTCTCTACCCTCTCTACCTTTTCTTCCTCCCCTTATTAATCCTCCCCTTATTAATCTCGATCGTTATTATACCTCTATAAGGTTAACTTCGTCTCGTAAAGTAATACGCCGTACGCTTTAAGAGAGAGGTCGAGAACTCGTTCGAGATAATCGTAATAATTAATACTAGCCGCGAGTACTACCGCTATATTATCGCTATAAAGGAGGTTCGTTAGTATTATTACTAGAAGGTTAGAGTAATAAGGGTATGGGGAGAGGGCTATTTCTCGGATTCCTTAGCCGGCCTCGTAGGTTCGAGACGATATTAGGGTTACGAATTCGGAGGAGTAGTTCCTCGAGATCCTAGGAAAGAAGTAATTTTAGTAGGCGTTTCCTTAAAAGATAGGGTAGGAGACTTAACTAGAGGCTTTTTAAGCTACTATTGCGGGTAGTAATCTAGCTTCCTAAGAGGAACCTAATCCTCGAGGCGTTAGTAAATCGTATATATATAAGGTAGACTATACTACTATATAAAACGGCCTAAGTAGGGTTATAGAGGCATAGGTTCTCGGGTTCCTATATTAATCGTGGCTTCGGTAAGCCAATACTATCGGGTAAGAAGGTCGATAGCCGTATACGTTATCGTAATCGTTAACTTACCTAGAAAATAGCGTTAGAGAGAGAAAAAGGGTAGGGCGAGAGGGTAGGGTATTAACTTGCCTAGCTACGCTTAACCAAGGTAAAGTTAATACTACTTAACTTATTATTCTATAGCTTTTTTAAAATAATACTGCTTCTTATTCTCGATTATCTGGATTAAGGCCTCGTATAGGTAAAAAAGATCGCTAACGCCCGTTAAGAGGTACGATTTAACGTCTTTATATACGGTTTCTATAAGGCTATTTACCCTTTAGCCGAAATTCCTATATTATAAGATAAAATAAGTAGCCTACTACTCTTGCTATGGTATATACTCCTTCGAAATATAACTTACTATAGATAACTATTAATCCCCGTAGGAATTATCGAATACCTTCTAGGCTACCTCGAAGGCTTCTTCTATTTTCGCGTAAATTATAGTCTTCTAGGCGGTAAATATACCTTTACGATAATTAGGGTTAATCTCGCTAGGGTTTCGAGTACTATTATACTCGGCCTTATTTTATATAGCGGCGCGGGCGGTATTATTATCGTTATTATCGTCGTTATCGTTATTATCGTTATTATTATCGTTATTATCGTTATTATCGTTATTATCGTTATTATCGTTATTATCGTCGTCGCCTGGTCCTTTCTAATATTTAAAAATTCGTACCCTAATATTTTGGTTAATATAAAAGATATATAGTTACTACTAGGTAGAGGGAAAGACGTCGGCGAGAGCGTTCTTTAGCGCTATTTCTTTATCGGTTATTACGACCCGTAGCGGGCTAGTATTTACTTCTAGACGAAGGGCCTTAAGTTATTAGTAAAGCTATTAGAAGCCTTCCTCTTTTTCGGTATTAATTAGGCCCTAAGTAAAATTTACGAGGCTTTTTTAGTCTATAACCCCTATTACCTAGAAGAGATATAATTTAAACCTGTTAGTATTATAGGTATTATCTATACCGATAACCTTAGGAAACTGCTACTATATCTCCTTATACTAAGGATAGGTCTAAAAGACCCCTTTAATCTTATTATCGTTAGAATACTTAACTACGTATTTGATTTCTACCTCTTAGAGGATAGAAATAAAGGCTTGTATTACCGTTTTACCGCTAAGGGCCTTATAGCGGATAGTCTGCCTATCGTTATATACGTCTTGCTAATAAAAGTACCGCTTCGTAGGCTTTAACTAGTCTCGAAGAATAGCGTTAAGTTCTCGTACTAGTAGGGCCCTATGCTTTAAGAGGGTCTTCTCTAGTACCTTTTATATCGAGGTACGATAGCGATAGATATTATATACTAAGGCGTAGGTTAACTTTTAATAATTATAATAACCCTCGATAATACGATAGGTCTATTTCTATACTATAGCCTCGGAAGTAATAGCCTTTATTCTATATAGGTAGTTTAGCTTTTATATCGATATTTTCCTAAGCCTAGTACCCCTATAGGTACGGCGGACGCCGCGATCGTAAATAAGGTCGCGGAAAGAAGGAAAAAGCTGCCTATTAAAGTTATACTTACGCCCTAATCTATACTTAGTTAGGGCTATACTATTCGTACGGAAGAAATCCTATACGAAGTTATAGACCTCCTTAAAGGAGTCGAAAAGCGGTAACGGGGGTAGTAGGGGAATTAGCTCGCCGCTATTATCGTCGCTATCCTCGTTAGTAGAGGTATCGGTAGGAGCTTCGTTAGTATCGTTAGAAGAGGTATCGGCGGGAGTATCGTCGGTAGGAGCTTCGTTAGTATTGTTGGAAGAGGTATCGGCGGGAGCGTCGTCGGTATCGTTAGAAGAGGTATCGGCGGGAGCGTCGTCGGTAGAAGCTTCGTTAGTATCGTTAGCAGAGGCATCGGCGGGAGCGTTATCGGTAGGAGCTTTATTAGTATCGTTAGTAGAGGTATCGGCGGGAGCGTCGTCGGTAGAAGTAGCGGCGGTAGTAAAATTTATAGCGGTCGCCGTATCGTCTAGGGTATCGTTAGTAGAGATATTAAAGGCAAAGGCAGCGGTAGATACCGCGGCAGATACCGCGGTAAATACAGAGGCAGATATAGAGGTAGATACAACGGCGGTAGTAAAATTTATAGCGGTAGCCGTATTATCTAGGGTATTATTAGTAGAGATCTTAACGGTAGAGATCTTAACGGTAGAGGTAGAGTTAAATATAACGGCGGTAGTAAAATTTATAGCGGTAGCCGTATTATTAAGGGCGGTAGGAGTATTAGTAATAGAGGTAGCGGTAGCATAAGAGGAATCTATTACTATAGTAGCGTTAATCGTAAGGAGAGATAGAGAGGAGCGTTAATCGTAAGGAGAGATAGAGAGGAGCGTTAATCGTAAGGAGAGATAGAGCGGAGCGTTAATCGTAAAGAGAGATATAGCGGTAGTATTTATCGTAAAGAGAGATATAGCGGTAGCGTTAATTAGGAAGAGAATTATAGCGGTAGCGTTAATTAGGAAGAGTTTTAATTCTTAACGGCGTTACTATAGCGTTACTAGGCACTAGGTAGTACTTTCTACTATAAATAAGCTACCTCTTTTGTACTACGCCTTTATACTAGAGATAGGTGGCGTAGGCTGGCGGGGTGTAGTTATCCCGTTTGGGAAGAGGGTGCAGCCCCTAGAGATTCTGGGTGCAGCCAATAGTAATACTCAATAGTAATGGCTGCGTATCTGACGAGAAGAGAATGGCACTAGGCCAGAGATTGATTGAGAATGATGAGGAATGGTCTATCTAGAAGAGGGAGAAGGGGGAGTGCCAATCTATGCCCATTCCCGCGCCAATTAGCGCCTTTCTCAGCAGGGCTCCTGCCCGGCTACCAAGAGGTAGTAAACATATATCCGTACTCCTTTGTTTCTTCATTAAGCTCTTCAGCTGTAGGCCAAAAAACTGCATTTGGAATTGTAGAAGGTCGAGGAAGATTATCCCACTTTTCAACTCCAAGGCAAGCTGATGTTAAGGTATAATATCCTTTACCCCTTGTATATGCATGAGCGGTAAAGTTGTACCTCATCCTTAAAACACAACGTTAAGTGCCATTTGTCTCGGATATAACAACGGGCACCCTCAGCCGTTCTTGATTGTGTTCTATCGTGTAGATCAGTATCAGTACTAGAAATATATTAATTAGTAGCTAGATCTTACTTTCCTTCCAATAGATTGAAAATTCCAATTATAAACCGGATGAGTATTTGAGTAGCCGTGAGGTTTAGATCTTTGACTGCGCTTATAGCTAGTTGAACAAGTTGATCGCGTCGTTCAGGATTACTACCCGTTGGCCTATGGTGCACGCAGGCCAACTGGGGTAGTTATATCCTGATAGAAAAAGACTTTAAGACGACGAGATTGATCTTTCATTTTGTATTTTGCGTTGAGTATAGGTAGGTAGAAGACAGAAAGAGTCAAAGTAGAGAAGAATAGGTTGGGAGTAGAAGAATGGGAAACGGCTGATTTTAACGAGCATCCATGTTTTCATAGCGGGCATCCAAATTCGTCGGAGTTTTTTTTCGCCGGACCCGGCCGCGACGTATCGAAGTAACAAAGAGAGCTACGGATAATGGCTGCGCATCTGACGAAGAAGAGAAAAATTGGCACCAGGCCAAGGATTGATTGAGAATGATGATCTTGTCCAGAAGAGAGGGGGAGGGGAGTGCCAATTTATGCCCCTGGCCGCACCAAACGTGCCTTCCATAGCAGGGCTCTCCGTACCTGCCCACCAGTAACGCTCAAGTAGTCGGTACAGCCAAATTCTATGGGTATACGACCCCGACCCGACCCAAGCGCGTCTATATATACAAAAAGCACTGCAAAAAGCACTGCAAAAAGCACTGCAAAAAGCACTGCAAAAAGCACTGCAAAAAGCACTGCAAAAAGCACTGCAAAAAGCACTGCAAAAAGCACTGCAAAAAGCACTGCAAAAAGCACTGCAAAAAGCACTGCAAAAAGCACTGCAAAAAGCGCTACAGAATGGATTACGTAAGGCACTCGAGAGTCGGGGTAGGAAGCCGAATACGAATACGAATACGCATCGCGGATAGTACTATAGAAAGTACTATAAAAAGAATTATATACTAAAGCATCCCTTAAGATACGAATACTAATAAGGATTATCGGGGATACCTATAGTTATAATTTAAATCTCTTTATATATTTAAATTATAGCTACTTAGGGTAATAAAAAAAGAGAAGAAGGAAAAAGAAAGGAAAGAAAGAAAGGAAAAACGCCGACTAAATATACCTTATAGGTTATATACTTACCTACGCCGTATATTTACCTATACGCTAGCCCCGGTATATACTAGTCTTTCCCTACCCTTCTAGAACCTTCCGGAAAAAACCTTCTCCCTGCCTCCGGCCCTACCCCTCTAGCCCCGGGATATCTTTATCCCGGGCTATCCTATAATAAATCCCCTAATAAAAGAAAAGAGGTACTCGTCCTCGAGTACGCCCGCTATATATAGCCGGGCAGGGCGTTATATATATAGCCGGGCAGGGTAGCGTATATATAGCCGGGTAGGGCGGCGTATATATAGCCGGCGTATATATAGCCGGGCAGGCTATTATATATATAGTCGGGCTAGGTATTATATATATAGCCGGGCGTAGTATTATATATAGTACTAGGTAGAGCGGCGTATATATAGTCGGGCCGAGCGTTATATATATTAGTATTATATATAGCCGGGCATTATATAATTAAGAAGTCGGGTAGCTAGCTAGCCCTAATAATCGGGCTTTAAATTACTACTAGATAATAAGAATTATCGGGGGTACTTATAATTATAATTTAAATCTCTTTATATATTTAAATTATAACTATTTAGGGTAATAATACATATTTATTAGAATGTGCGGAGGCCGTAGGAGAATGTACGTATAAGCGTATAGAGGTATCGGAAAGGGAAGGATTATATAATATAGTCGCCCTTAGTTATAGGGCTTATAGCCGCCTATTAGGGCACGCTCTCCGTATATAGAGTACGGAGTAGAATTATTACTCTTATATTATCTTAATCTAGCCCTAAGTATACTATATAATAGTAATTCTACTTCGCTTATAGCGATAACTTTACGATTATTTTAATCGGATAATTAAATAGGCTTCTCGCTAGTCCTTATAATTAAATAGGCCTTATACTAATCCTTATAATCGGATAGGCCTATAAGCTAGTCCTTATAAATTATAAATTATACGACCCTTTATAGTAGTAGTATCGTATCCTCTTAAGACCTATAATACTTTTATAACGCTATAGACTACTTATTGCGTTCCCCGCCTATCTAATTTACGGAGAACCTAGATAATATCTTAGGTTCTATAGGTATAATAGACTAATTAAAGAGACTTAGTAAGATAATAAGCCTCGCTAAAATAAGATACGTTATAGCTAAGGACGCCTCCGCCCCCGTAGGAAAGGGAAAGGGACCCGTATAGAAAGAGGGGGAGCCTAGTTCTCGGATAAGCTCTCGTATAAGCGAGCCTAGTACTAGTATAAAGGAGCCTAATTCTCGTACTATAGATAAGGTAGACTCCGACCCGGAAGACGAGGGCGCTACTATTAGGGAGATATTCCCAGAGCCTATAGGAAATAAGGGGCGTCGAAGGTCCGTATTTATTAACTCGGATAACCCGGTCGAGTATACGGAGGAGTTATATTAGGGTATTTAGATAGATAATAAGTTCTAACTTATAATTATATAAGCCTTATACTTCTATAAGTTTCTTACTAAACGACCTACTATAACTACTCTAGACTTATTTACGAACTACGATCTAAATCGTATAAACGCCTATTATATAACTATTTATTATCTTAAGTACGCTTATCCTAGAATATATTATAAAATACTCTAGTATAAAAGTATAAGGGACGAGTACCTCGATATAGTAGGGATTATTCGAGCCTATCTTAAGAGGTATTATACGGATAATATCCTCGAGCCTAAGGTCTTCTTATATAACCTTTTTATACCTATCGACGAAGGAGAGTCGGAGGAATTACGTCCTACTAATTACGAGCCTTTATAAACGCTTTCGTAATAAGCTTTAGTCTAGCCCTCTATCGAAAAATATATTATTATCGATAAGGGACCCGCTTATTTTACTATAGAAGCTACTATCTCCCGATAAATACTATAGGGTAAACGCCGATAATAGTCTATACCTTTCGATAGCTTCGACTCCGAATCTAAGTTAGATTTTACGGAGTATAAACGTTATCGACGAGATTTTTCGGTAAATCTAATTATCGATAAGGCCTCCGAAAAAGCTATTAATAAAAGGCTAAAAAGAGATAATATTAGTACCTTTTATCCGAACTACCTAGACCCTAATAGAATAAGTATTATTACCGGTAAGGATAAAAAGGTCGCTTTTACCGATATTAATTTTTTCTATAAATACCTTCGCGTTTATAAATCTAATAACGCCTATACTTTTTACCCGTTTTACCTTTTATTTCTTATAGGTATTATACTTATATAGTATATAGTTAAGTTAAACTTCGAATAATACTAAAAGCTTACTTTTAGTACCCTTAACTACTTTATAAAGCGTTTTTAGAAGCGATTCTACCGCCTAATTATATAAGTTTAGCGAGAATTTTATAGCGCTAAATATACTATCGATATATAGGTTAATAAGACGATATCTTTAACTTACTAGCTATAGCGTAAGGTTTCTCTCGCCTAGTAGTTTTATATTATAATTAATAAGGCGATTCTCGAGATTATTTTCCCTCTTATCGTTATCGAGATCGTAAAGGAACTCGAGCCTCTAAAGAATCGTATAGTCCTAATTTACTAGATTTAAAATATCGAGTCCTATAAAGAGTATATTAATAAGTACCTTAAGTAGTATTTTAAGTTCGATAAAATACTTACCGCTAAATCCCTATAGGAAGACTATAAATCCGGCGGTAATCGCGGGGACTAATAACCCTTTTCGGGGGGGGAGAAGCGCGAAGAAAAACGTAATTACGACTAAGAATATCGCCGCGATAATAACTAAGGATATTATTATAATAGCGATCGAGGAAGGCGTTATAACTATAGGAACTAAGACGTATATAACTACGATAATTCCTAGCGCTATAGTAATAATTCCTATCGCTATAGCCGCGTTAACCGTATCGAAGAGAAGAAAAAGAAGAAGGTATATTTCGAGGATAAATACTAAGTCGATAAACCTAGTACTAGTAAAGGGGAAGATAAGCTATCGTTTACTTTATCCGCTTCGTCCGAGGAGAATACCCCCGAAGAAAACGTAGGATACGCCTTCCTCGTTAAGGCCCGAGAAGGTAACCCTTAAGGAGCCTATTAATACGGTAAATATAGCCGACGATTTCTTATTACTACCGCCCTAGATAAGTATATTACTATAAAGGATTATATTAGCCCGAAGAGAATCCGCTAGGAGACTAAGTAAGGCCCTAAGGCCTACGAGTACTCTTACTATTATTACGAGTTTCCTTTAGGAAATAGCCTATATAAGTACTTATAGAACTCGACTAAGGTAGGCTAGCTTATTTATCGAAGGTAGGGTAAGGTAAAAGCCCTAGAAACCGCCGATTCTAAGGTAATTTATATCCCTAAGCTAATAAAGGCTAGGACTAATATATAAGGAATTAATTCCTACTCGTACCTCCGTATTAAGGTATAGGCTACGCCCGATAAACCTAGCTTCGAAGTTTATCCTAATATAGGCTATAGGAATCCGCTTATTAATTATAAATTTATTTAGAACTTTAAGTATAAAGTCGAGGAAAAAAAGCCTATACCGATTAAAGGGATTTTAGGAGAGCTTTTTATTTATACGACTTAGGCTACCTTCTCTTTCTTATCCCGCGGGTTTAAATCGGATAGATCGCCTATAGGATTCTCTAGGTTTACCGCCTTAGGATAGGTTATTAATAACCTAAGCGCCGGAGCTTTACTAGATAATACTTTCCTTTAGCCTTATTAAGGAAATATCGACTATAGGATTATAATAATTCGTCTTAGTACCCTAGCCGATTTTAAAATTCTATTCTCTATAAATAAGCCTTAGGTTAATATCGTAAGGAAGGTCTAATATCGAGGGAAGGTAATAATCCCGGTAAATAGTATAATTATAATCCTTACTAAATAGAAAAAAGTTCTATCTAAAAGGTCTTTCTCTTTCTATAGTATTCTACCTAGTATTCTATATACTATCGTCGATTCGAAGACTCTATAGGTAATTACCGCTTATAATTAGTCGGATAAGCTACTTATTCTCGATCGGAAGGTTAAGTTAGGATACCTAAAGGAGTAGAGGGATTCGGGCTTCCTTATTATCGAGTCTATTCTAATAGGACTTACCCTTCTCTACGATATATAATCGGGCCCTATACTTTCGATAGAGAATAGTATCGTATTAGGAGTTAACGTTAACCCGATACTTTTTAGTATTTAGAATAAAGGTATTACTAGTAGTAGGCCTACCGAATCCTTTATCGCTAAGACTCCTCTAACGCTATCCTCTAACCCCTCGCTAATACCGCTTTCTAACGCTGTTTTCGCCTATACGTAGGGTTAAAAGCCCGTAATCGCCCCTATAGAATTCACGCTAGTTAAGGAGGTCCTAATTAGAGAGCTTATATATAGCCTCCCGCTCGTATAAAGGCCTATAGACCTACCGGAGGTTCTTAGTAGTCTCGGGAGCTATATATATAATAGAGACCCCTTAGTTACGTAGGGTTTTCTACGTATTATCGAGCGCTATTATTATCTTTAGGAGGATATAGGCGATATATACCTTAAACCCGGAGAAGAACTCTTAGTACTACTCGCTCCGGATTAGTATAGGTAGAAGGTTATATAATAGCCCTACCTATAGGGTATTAAAGATTATAATCTAATCGATAAAATATACGATTATTTATACTATTAGGGCTAACTAGAGTAGGTTAAAGGGCTAAGTATAGCCTTTACTTCCCTAGTTTTTATCGTCTAGAGAATAGTCGATAGGTAGCCGAAAGGCTATATTATCGTAGACCTATATAGTATTAATAAGGTTACGATTCCCGACTCTTATCCGCTATTATTATAAGAGGATATTATATACGCTATCCGAAGTAGTCGTTTTATTACTATTATTAACGCCTCGTAATTCTTTTATTAGTTTAGGGTCTATAAAGAATATTAGGAATACTTTATAATTACGAGTTATTATAGCCTTAAAAAGTTTACTATAGCGCCTATAGGCTTCTATAATAGCCTAGTATTCGCTTAGAGATATATAGACTATAAGTTATACTATTACTACTCGTTTTATTATACTTTTATCGATAACGTCGTAATATTCTCGCGGACTATAGAAGATTATCGGAAGTACTTAGCTATTGCCTTTAGCCTTTTCGATAGTCTTAATATTATAATAAATCCGAAGAAGTCGTAAATCGGCTACCCTTCCGTATAGTTACTCGGTTATTACGTTAATAGACTTAGTATAAGCTCTTTAGCCGAGAGAATTATAGTATTTACCTCGCTTTAGTTCCCTATAATTCTATAAGATCTTAAAAGCTATATTAGTATAATTAGCTTTTTAAAATCTATAATTCCGTACTATAGTTAGATTATTATACCCCTATAGGCCCGGAAAGTCGCTCTTCTATACTATAGATATAATATCGGTAGGGTAATTATAGGAGAGCTATAGAAACGGAAAGCCTTCGCGTATTCCGCCTCGTTTAAGCCGACTCCGTAGGAACTTAATACTTTCCGCGCTATTTAAGCGGATATCGCCTCCTATTATATACTTCGCTATATAAACCTAGATTATCGTTTATTCTATTAACTTAATAGCTCTTTATAGTAAGGCTTTATAGCTATATTCTATTATCTTCGTAATAATAAATAATAGCTAGGTAATCCTATTCCGGTTAAATCTATAAAGCCTATTTACTTTCTTTCCTATAAATTAACCTCTATTAAATAGTCCTATAAACCCTCCGAACTTAAGGTCGGCTACCTTATTTAGGTAGTTAAAAAAATACGGGTTATAGTATAATCGAATACGCTCCCTTTAATTATCCTAATAGATTATTCTACTATAAAGTAAATTTACGAGAAGTATACCCTTAGTACCGCTAATACCGACCACGCTAACCGCCGTCTCGTCGTTATTAGTATTTATCTCTCGTAGTATAATCTATAGATCTACTATTTACCCGGGGAAAAGAACTTTATCCCTAATACCCTAAGTCGATTAACTATACCCGAGACCGATAATCTTCTTAAACGTAAAAACCCCGACTTCTAAATACTCGACTACGCCTTCGTTATTTCTAAGGCGATTATAGATCCCGCTATTAAAAAAGCGTTCTCCGTAGGCTATCGTTCGGATATATATTTCTTTAAGATTATTAATATACTTAAAAGCTATAAGGATACTATTACTTCTTCTTAGGCCCCCTAAATCGCGAAGGCTAAAAGGTAGGGTATCCCCTTTTTCTTATAGGATAGTCTACTATATTATCGGACTTCGATAGGATACGAGTATTTATATATACCGTATTATAAGGCCGATAAGATTATCGTAATAGTATACGATTAGCGGAATTACTTTAGAGAGGTCCGTATACTCCGAGACCTTAAGGCGTATACGATCCGGGATATAATAAAGCGCGTAAAGAAATATATTACCGCCTATAAAGCCTACTACCTTAGGTAGATAGACTAATAGCCTACTACCGGGATTTATATACTAATTAAAGCCCCTAGAGTCCTTATAAAAAGTATTACGATAGACTTTATTATCGACCTTCCTCCGACGGATTCTATAGATTCTCCTTAGGCTATAAAAGGCTTTAATACGTTTAACTTCCTTTTAATAATTATATACCTTTTTAGTAAGAGAATATTACTAATTCCTAGCTATTCGACATATAGCGCCGTAGATTAGGGATAAACGCTAAGTAGGTAGTTTCTTCTTTATAACTAGGGTATACTATTAGTTATTATTAGCGATTACGACTATAAATTTAATTCGGATATATAGCGCGAGCTTTAGTCGGTATTCGGAACTAAGATCGCTATAACTATAGTATATTATCCGTAGGCTAATAGCCTATCTAAGCGCCGTAATTAAACTATTAAGACTACCCTCCGCTTATCGTACGTTAAAGAGCTAATAATCGATTAGAAATTACTAGTACCCGCCTTATAATAGAACCTAAATTCCGCGTATAATTTAGGGACTAAGATAATAGCTTACGCTTATTTATTCGGGTATTCGCTATACGCGCCTATAGAGTCCGCTAATAATACCTTAATAGACGATATCCTATACTTACGGGAGGCTATTCGCCGCTAAACGAACTTTATAATAAACCTAGCTACGATAAGGGCTAAACGGTAGTACGATATAAAATACCGGCTAATTCTTCTAGAGCCTAGGTAAAAGGTTTACCTTAGGCTTTATAAAGGATATTATACGCTTAGATAACCCTCTAAAAAATAGTCGTAGTAGCGTAAGGGTCCGTATATTATTAAGCGGATAGTTAACCCCTTAGCTATAGAGCTCGATCTACTTATATATACCCGTATTTACCTAGTAATATCTATCGAGTACCTTCGACCCGCTTACGAGGGCTACTTTAAAGACGAGGAGCCTAGGGCTATAAAGGCCGTATAGGATTTACCGGAGGCCGTTAGCGAGAGAGATATATATTACGAGATTAATTATATTATACGCGTTAAAGACTAACGCTTCGGATAGGGTAAGCCTCGCTAGTAGTATCTAGTCCGTTAGAAAGGTTAGGGAGCTAATAATAATTAATAGGTTAATACTACCGCCGTTTTATAAGGAGCGATTAACGCCTTTAAGGCGCGGTAAGCCCTTACCGTACGCTAATCCCGCCGTAATTAGCGAGTAAGATAATTAGCCCTTTTCCTCGCGTTTTTCCTTTTTCTTACTTTTCCTTCTTATTCGTTTTCCTTATATATCGGGAATAGATTAATAGGATAATATATATAGGATTACTACGGGTAATAATCTTCGAGGCGCGGTACTATAATATATATTTATTAGAATATACGGAGGCCGTAGGAGAATATACGTATAAGCGTATAAAGGTATCGGGAAGGGAAGGATTATATAATATAATTACCCTTAGTTATAGGGCTTATAGCCGCCTATTAGGGCACGCTCTCCGTATATAGAGTACGGAGTAGAATTATTACTCTTATATTATCTTAATCTAGCCCTAAGTACACTAGGTAATAAAGAAAAAGAAGAAGGAAAAAAAAAGGAAAGAAAGAAAGGAAAAACGCTAACTAAATATACCTTATAGGTTATATACTTACTTACGCCGTATACTTATTTATACGCTAGCCCTAGTATATACTAGTCTTTCCCTACCCTTCTAGAACCTTCTAGAAAAAACCTTCTCCCTGCCTCCGGCCCTACCCCTCTAGCCCTAGGATATCTTTATCCCGGGCTATCCTATAATATATCCCCTAATAAAGGAAAAGAGGTACTCGTCCTCGAGTACGCCCGCGGCCTACGTAGTAGGGCGGCGTATATGTGTGTATGGCTAGGCAGGATAGCGTGTATATAGCCGGGTAGGGCGGCGTATATATAGCCGGGCAGGGTATTATATATATAATTAGGCTAGGCGTTATATATATAGCCGGGCGTAGTATTATATATACCGGCGTTATATATACTAGCATTATATATATCGGCGTTATATATAGCTAGGCGCCGTATAATTAAGAGGTTAGGCGGCTAGCTAGCCCTAGTAATCGGGCTCTGAATTACTACTAGATAATAGGGATTATCGGGGGTACCTATAGTTATAATTTAAATCTTTTTATATATTTAAATTATAACTACTTAGGGTAATTAAGAAAAAGAAGAAGGAAAAAGAAAGGAAAGAAAAAGAGGAAAAACGCCGACTAAATATACCTTATAGGTTATATGCTTACCTACGCTACGTGCTTACCTACGTATTAGCCCTAGTATATACTAGTCTTTCCCTACCCTTCTAGAACCTTCCGGAAAAAACCTTCTCCCTGCCTCTAGCCCTACCCCTCCGGCCCTAGAATATCTTTATCCTAGGCTATTCTATAATAAATACAAATACGAATACGTGTTTTAAAGGTACTATAAAAGGTATTATAAAAGGTATTATAAAAGGTACTATAAAAGGTATTATAAAAGGTACTATAAAAACGCTATAAAAAACGCTATAAAAATACTATAAAAACGCTGCTAATTAAAGATAAGGGATACGCCTTAGTCGGGCGGAGGTCTTATACCTACCTACGTTACCCATACCGACTATAGATACTTAAGCGCTACTTTAATACGTCCCCGCTAGCCTCGGTAGAACTTAAATCCGATAGAATTAGATACTCTTTACGAATATTAAAACATAAATACTTTTTAAAACTAGCTATAAGTACTCTATACCTATATATATAGTAGGCGGGCAGGAGCTCTACTATAGAAAGTACAAATTAGTACTAGTATAGGTATAAATTAATACGACTCTCCCCCCCCCTTCTAGCTAGATTATTATCCTTAATTAATTTAAGGCCTAGTGCCTTTTCTCTCCTTTCTTTATTAAATACCTATTATTATTTAGTAACTAAGATAAGGGGCCTATAGCTATAGTAATAACCTTATCCTTCTAATTAATCCGAATAATATCTTTTTATATACCGATTTTACCTATTACCGCCGCCTTTAACGATACCTTTAACTCCTTCTACTACCTTCTACCGCCGCCGATACCGCTATTAATAGCGCTACCCCTAGGGGCCTAATACTACCCTTTCTGCCTAAATAGCCTATATTCTCGACCCTTTCTATAGCCTTAAGTTGTGTAATTCGGCCTACCGGCTTCTTCTTCTTCTTCTTTTTTATATTTAACTAGAGTGCCTAGTAGCCCGGATTAGTAGCCTTTCTACGTGTTTTTCGGCTCCGATTAATAGCCCGGAGTAGCCCGGATGCCTTTATTTTTCCTCTTTTACCCGCGAGGGCCTTCTACCGGTTGAATAGTCGGATAAGGCTATAATGGATTAATGGATGGAATCCCCCTTTATCTGCGTTATTAGTGATGGACTTGGTGGGCGGGCAGGAGCCCTGCTACGGAAGGTGCGAATTGGCGCTAGTATGGGTATAAATTGACACGACTCTCCCCCCCCTTCTAGCTAGATCATCATCCTCAATCAATCCAAGGCCCGGTGCCTTTTCTCTCCTTTCTTCGTCAGATGCCTGTTATTATTTACATGAATGGAAGGCGCCGGCCCACCGTTGTCAAGGTGCGATAAAAGGCCGTTGCTTATCGATAGCACTCGTTCCCATCTCCATTTCCACTTGCAGCTGCGTCCCGGCATCCGCATCGCATGGCGACCTTCACCTCTTCGCCCACCAAGCCCTGTTCTCCTGCCCTCTCGAGAAGAAAGATAGCGTCTGATACTGTGCTGCTGCATCCACGGATACTGCATCTGCTGTATCCCCTGACTGCCCCAAGCAAACTGTCTCCCCCCGTCAGCTTTGTTCATCCAAGCCTTCTCCGCCGGGCCGTCAACGCGCTCATCGACGAGACGACAACCGACTTCGCCTTCTCCTCCTGGCCATGGGCTGCCATGCCTCTCGGCCATCTTCGCTGCCCTAGGTAGTGACGACAATGCACCGCTGGCTCTCCACATCTGCCGTCACTCTGCTAGTCTTCGTCCGGCAAAAACCGAGTCCGACATCGCTGCCATGGCATTTCAGACAAGCGTCCTGAGGGACGGCGAGTGGGTGACGGAGACGGTCAACTTCCAGTCCGTCCTGCGACAGGCTTCCGCTGCCGCCGCTTCGGCGGGCCCCATCGTCGATCAGCGACCTGAACGTCCGCCCTTTGGCCTCCTGTCCAGGACCATCGTCCAGAGCCCCATCGTCCACCGAGTCCTGCCCGTTCGGCTGCGGTCCAAGCTGCACAACGACATTGCCTTTATCGGGGTCAGTCAACTTCGTCCTTTTCTTTCAGCACTACCTTGTACTCTTTTCTTTCCCTTTCCTGCTGCTCATGTTCATCACCTCGGCTTCTCGAGAACTGCATCTTTCGACAAAGACGCTGACGTTTAAAGCCAGGATCGTTTCGTGCAGGTCAGCGAGCTTCGAAGAGACGGCCAAGTTCATCAAGTCGCCCGGAAAAAGGACTTCGCCTCCAGAATCCGAAGCGCTGCCGTCCTCGGCCACTCGTTGGAACATGGCCTCGATGAAGAAACTCCCGCCTGCTTCTTCAAGTACGACGACGATGGCTCCGTCATCATGGCAGACGCGCCCGACGACCCTCAACTCCCCCCACAGCTCCTCGTCCTCATGCTCGAGTCTGGCGACACCGTCTTCCTCTTTCTGAGGGAACAGCCGGACTCCCCCGTCGACTTCGTCTCCAGCACGTACGCCTTGCCCAGGACCATTCCCTACCTCGGCTATCACCTGGCCGTCGACCCTTCCTCTCGCTACATGGCCGCTGCTTCTCCCGAAGGTGTCCTCGTCATGTTCGAGTTGGAAGACTCCAGGACTCTCAATGCCCAGTTCGTGGCCTCCGGCTCTGTGTCTCCGGTCAAGTCGGTTCGACTTCGACTTTTCCAAGCCGTACTTCATAAGCTCGAGTTCCTCCACCCGCGTCCGGAAGACGATTACCACATCATCCTCATCCTCGTCCTCATCCGGAAAGAGAGACGCTCGGGCGACCCGGTTACGCGCATGGTGATATACGAATGGGAGGTAGGAGACAGTCTGAAAGAGGTATTCGCCGGGGAAAAGTCCGGCACCCGACTCCCTCAGGAGCATCGACTGCCACTGCTCCTGATACCTCTGCGATTCAACACGGCCTTCTTCACCGTGTCCGAAAAGTCCATCGGCATTGTCAGGGACTGCCTGTCCGGGTCGCCTGTCTTCGAGAGTTTGGGCGCAGATCCTCCGAGCCAGACCGCGCTGCATCACGGCGTCCGGCCTCCTCTTTGGACCGCCTGGGCTCGGCCGTTTCGGCGGCAGAAGTACTTTGAGAGGACCGACATCATCTATCTCGCACGCGAAGACGGCGCCATCATCCACATCGAGATCGAGACGGGCGACCTCGTGCCTTTCATAACAAACGTCGGCTGCTTGGACGCAAACATCAACACCGCGTTCACTGCCGCCTACGACGTCTACTCTGATATCCTGATCATCGGGGGCGACTCTGGCCCCGGCGGAATTTGGAAGGTAATCCTCTCCTCTCTTTGTTTTTACCCCTATTACTCTCCTGGCCCCTAGAGTTTCGAATCGAACAAAGACTCACTCCAACTTTCGCAGCTCGCTCCGCGGTCCGAACTCGAGCAAGTGAGCATCCTCCCCAACTGGTCGCCTGTGATCGATGCGGTGGCGGTCACCTGCTCGACGCCTCGTCGGGGTGTGTTGCGGCCGAAGCCAGATGCCATCTTCACAGCCTCAGGTCGTGGCTCCAAGGGCACCCTGACCCACTGGAGACGGGGATATCAGGGTCGGATGGGCTTGGAAATCCAATTCGAAGATCCCGTCAGACACTCTTGGGCCTTTGACCTGGACGCAGGTAACGACGACGGCGGCCTCTGTGCGCTTTTGGCCTTTTCCGACTCGTCCGCCTTGCTTCGCTTCTCAGACGACTTTAGTGATGCCTACACGGCGAATGCCCGAGACACAGACTTGGATCTCACGAGCCGTACACTGGATGCTTGCTGTTCGCAGCAGGGGACCATCATTCAAGTTACAGAAAGATCCGTCACCCTTTGCACCAGTTTGAAGAGGTATGATCTTTACCCCAGGGGAATCATGGCTCGTGTGCTAAAACTGTAGACTACAGTGGCGCAGGCACCCGCTATCCCCTTGACGAGCTTCTGGGCATCGACAACGTCGTGGCGGGAAACGCTTCCTGCCTTGATGATACGATAGCCATATTGTCACACGCCGAGCGGGAATCTCGCTTTCACACGCTGCTGGTCACGCCGCCGCCGACGGGCCTGCAAAACTGTCACTGGTGGGAAGCACCGGGGGACGTGACGTGCATCTTGCTGTTCTCGGCCGCGGGAAGCAAGTATGTCATTGCAGGCTCGATGGTGGAAGGCAAGGCTTGGATCTTGCTGTACACGCTGGCCGGCGAGAACCTTGCTGCCGACGCGATCTCGTGCCTCATCGGTGAGTCGGTTTCCTTGTCACCAGTCTAAGTAATTCCCACTGACTGATGCGTCTTTGGGGAACGAAAAAGAAACCCGAACAGACGGATATGAAGGATCTTGCCAGTTCGAGTCTCTCACCAGCATCCGCCACGTATACGAATCCGCTGGCGAAGTCCATCTCGTGGCCGGAACCAAGTGCGGATACCTCTTGATGGTGAAGATCTCAGCCCAGGAGAGCGAGCCCATAAGCCTCGTCACAGAGGCGATTGCCGCGACACCGGTCGAGGTCTTTTCGACTTGGGAAGGCTTTCAAGGCACGGCCGCAGCGCTCGTCTGCTGTGACAATGCCCTGATCATGATGAACGACTTCTGTCCACGAGAGAGACGGTTTCGCGCAAAGCAGCACGTCTGGCTGACGGACGCGAGCGACGGATCGGTGCCTTCGCCCGCCATCCATTCGGTCTGCAGCTTGAGGCGGAACATATTCGGGTCCCCCGGCCACCTGTCACTGATGGCCCAAGCGAAATCCGAGTTGCTGCTGGCCGAGATATGGCCCGACGTCGGCCTCGTCCCCAGGAGTATCGGCCTGGAGGGATCGCCGACCAGGGTGATTTACTCCAACACGTGGGAGTGCTTGGTCGTGGCGCTGCTAAAGGGCGACAAGCCGACGCTGGCCTTCATCGACCCGGCGACGGGCGAGGCCAAGGCGACCCCTGCCGACAGGGAGCTGAGGGACACCGAGTTCATCACCGGCCTGGGCCACGCAGGCGACCGCATCTACTGCCTCTGCGAATGGCCCTACGTCAAGGACGGCAAGACCTTTACCTTTATCCTCGTGGCGACAAAGGACGGAAGGCTGCTGATCGTCTCGGTCGGGGCGAAGGCCGCCGGCGCCGGCGGCGGGCTCCAGTACTGGACGCGGTACAAACGGGTGCTGGGCCGGCCCATCTATTCCGTCGTCGGCGACGATCAAGGCATCCTCTTCTGCGTCGACAGGACGGTCCGATGGGAGGTCCTCGACCTGGCGGAGAAGAAGCTGAGGCCGATGAGCGAGTACCAACTCGACTCTCCGGCGACGTCCCTCTCCGTCGCCCGCGGTCACCTCTTCGCCCTGACGACGCAGCACTCGGTCGAGGTCATCGACTACAGGGGCAAGAACATGACGCTTGTCCTCTCCGATCCCGTCTCGCGCAGCACCGTCCACATGATGGAGTGCCCCGGCCCGAAAATGACTCTCCTGTCCGACCAGGCGGGCGGCATCACCGCCGTCCGCGTCCCCGGGAGGCGGCGAAGCGGGGAGTTCGACGTCGTCTTGGAGACGAGGCTCCCGACGTCGGTGAGGCGCTTCGTCAGGGCGCAAAGCCGACCGCTCTGGCTCTCCGGTCGCCGTCGCCGCCAGTACGGGTATCATCATCGAGCGGAAGAAGAAGAGGCTCATGCCGACCAAGCCGCCGCCGCCGCCGCCGGCGAAGTCCTCGGCCTCTCTCTCGACGGCTCGCTGCAGCATTTCCTCGTCCTGGACGTGAACCTCTGGCGATTCCTCCGGCTGGTCGAGCAGCTGGCTCGCGCCCGTCCGGAGGACGTCGTCGAGGAGCCGGAGCCGCACCCCCGACGGCTCCACGTCGACGGCGACCTCCTGGAGCGGTGCGTCGTCCAGAGGCGCGGCAGCCTCGAGGACATGCTCTGCACCGCCGATCGGCTCTCCCTCTTCTGCCGCTGTCTCGACCTCGTCCGTCGTGGCGAATTCACCCGGTGGCCGGGCAAGGAGGAGATGGAGGAGTGGAGGAGGCGTGAGCTGTATATCGACTTGGGCTACGATGTCATCGCTTGTCATTTGGACCCTGTGATGTAGGGGGGGGGAAGGAAAGAAAGGAAGCCTATTCAAGAGAGAGAGAGAGAAGAGAAAGAAGAGAGAATGAAGAGGACGGGTGTCATATATCTATATTGAAATGTCGTTCTGAAACAAAGCCCCATCTCTCGACTCATCCATCTCATCATCCCATCCCATCCCATCACGACACACACTCACACCGAAACATTTCCCATCATATTTCGTTACCAATTTTTTCTTCTTCTTCCTCTCATTCCTTTCTTTGCCCCCTTTTTTTTTAAAAAAAAAAATCTTCCTTTTCCCTCTAGTTGACGTCAAAGAGAGGCTTCAGCTTGACAATCAACTGCCACTCGTCGTTGGACACGTCCTTCCGATAGTACTCCTTCAGACAGTCGATGCTCGCCCGCGATATCAGGCTGTACAGCAGATCCTCTTCCGCAAGCTGACGGCCGTACATGGGCTGGCTGCCGCCCATCTCGATCTTGACCGCCACCGAAGGCTGGCCCTTCTTGCATACCGGGATCTGCTTGTGTTCTCGCTCGATCGACGTCCTGTGAAAGAGACGGGCGTGTTAGTTAAACAAGACACCAGAAGAATAAGAAGACAAAAAAAAAAACTCACACTCTGCCCAAGCTGATTATGTCCTTGGCCGCCGTCCCCTGCGCCGAGTGCACGACGGCTATGGGCGTGTTGATCTTCAGCTGACCCTCGATGACGTCGACGCCGACGACGATGGGGTTCGTCTTGTTGAAGACGGCGATCGGCTTCAGCACGCACGGGAACACGGCCAGCATCTTGGACTCTTCCTTCTTCTTCTCCATCATCGCCTCCATGTGCTTGGTGAAGTCGTCAAACAGGTGGTAGATGATGTCGGCCGTAAAGACCTTGATGCCCTGATCGTCCGCGTACGCCTGGGCCTCCTTGTCGACCTTGACGTCGAAACAGAGCATGACGGCGTAACTGGGCGCCTTCTCCAGCATGATGCCGCACTGCATAATGTCCCGCTTGTACACCGGGCCGATGCCGACGTTGGCCACCGGGATCTTGCAGTCCTTCAAGAAGTCCAGCAGCGCCTCGAGCGAACCCAGCGTCGATGCTTGCACGCTGACGCCGCGACCCGACTTCTCGACTCTGCTGAGCAGGTTCGCCAGGTCCGACTCGACCTCGTCCTCGATATCCTCCTCGTCGTCGTTGGGCCCCACGACCATCAGCCTCGAGCCGGCGATGGCGCCTTCCAGGCCCGGCGCACTGATCTTCACTCCCAGGGCGGCCTTGACCTCCTTGTTGTGCACGTAAGCCGACTTGACCCGAAGCTCGCGCAGCGGCTCCGGCGTGAGCAGGGCGCGGATGTTGGTCGTGATGGCGCCCTCAGTGCCGCACAAGACTATCCTGTCGCCCTCCCGCAAGACGCCATTCGACAAGATGACGTCTATCGTCATGCCGAAGCCCTCGATCGCCTTGACTTCCAGCACAGTCGCCTGCACCTCGGACAGGTACATCAGCGAGCCTACCATGCGCTCCTGCGTGAGCTGCACGATCAACTTCAGCATGTCGGGCACGCCCTCGCCGGTATGGGCCGACGTGGGCACCAGCGATACGAATCTCGCGAGCGACTTGTTTTCGTAGAAGAGCTCCGAGTTGAAGCCCTGCTCGGAAAAGGCCAGCTTGGTGTCTTCCAACCGTTTGCGAAACTCGCTCCGGGTCGATTCCTTCTGAAGCGCCAAGCTCTCTCGGAATCCATTGTTGTCGACCTTCTTCCAGTCGTAGAGTCGATCGATCTTGTTGAGAGCGACGATGAACGGAGTTTTCCGCTCCCGGAGGAGGCGCATCGACTCCAACGTCTGCGGCTCCAGACCGTGCATGATGTCGACCACCAGGATCGCGATGTTGCAGAGAGACGAGCCTCGGGATCTCAGGTTCGAGAAGGACTCGTGACCGGGCGTGTCGATCACCAAGAGACCAGGCACCTTGATGTCAAACTTGTTGTCCTTGTTGACCACGGCAGTCTTTTGCCTGATGGCATCGACCGGGAAATACGTGGCGCCGATCTGCTGCGTGATGCCACCCGCTTCGCCCAGCTGAACGTTTGTTTGCCGTACCTTGTCGAGCAGTTTCGTCTTTCCGGTATCGACGTGACCCAGGATGCAGCAGATGGGCGACCGCAAGTTGTCCGCCGAACGAGCGGCGAGCGCTTCCTGATGCGCCTTTTCCCTCCGCTCCGCAGCTTCCTTCTTGCGCTGAGCCTCCGCCTGCTGTGCGGCCGAGATGCGCTCGTCGGAAGACTCGTCGTCGGAAGAGAGGCTTTCGTCGTCGGCAGCTCCCTTGTTCTTCGCCTTCGATCCATCTTTCTTCCCAACGGCCTTCGCTTCCTCGCCGTCCTCGTCCGAATCGGCGTCCCAGCTATCCTTAACGGAGTCGGCCTCGGCGGCAGCTTCCCAGTCGTCTTCGACGTCGCTCTCCGCAGCCAACTTCTCAGCGGCTGCTCGTGCCTCGGCCTCGGCCTTCTCTCGCGCCGCTCGTTCCTCGGCCTCCTTCAGAGACTTCTCGGCTTGGATTCGGGCTCGTTCGGCGGCCTCAGCCAGCGCCGCATCCTCGTCAACCTGGTGCAGGGGGCTGGTCTTAGAAAATGTCCGGATCGATGTCATGGCAGGCGAATTCTCTCACCTTTGCCTCATTCTTGCGTCGTTTCTTGGCTTCCGAAGCAGCTTTCTTCTTGCTTTCGGCGTCTGCAGACTCCTGCGGTCCGACCTTGACACCCGCAGCAAGCATCTGTTGAAGTTTCCTCTCATTGCGAGCCTTTTCCTCTCTCTGCGCCTTTGTGAGAAACTTGCCCTCCTTCTTGAGCTGCTCGACGCGTTCTTTTTCCTTTTGCTTCTTCAGCGCCTTCTGCTCCTCCCTGCGCTTGACCTCCTCGGAAGCCAAGCGTTCTTCTTCCTCCGCCAGCGCCTTAGCCTCGGCTTCGCGACGCTCTTCTTCTTCGCGTCTGCGGCGAAGTTCCTCTTGCTGCTTTTGGATCAGAGCAACCTGAGCCGAAACCTTCTTCTTCTTCCCTGTTGTGTCCGGGACGGCGGCACTGGGTGCTTCCTTGGCTTCTTCTTTAGCGGCAGGGGCAGATTTGGCTGGTTCGGGTGCCTTGGTAGGTCCAGTGCTCGAGGCCTTCTTCTTGGCTGCCTGAGACGTTTATTTTTTTTAGAAAATCGCTGCTCCCGGCGGATTCATGTCGTGAAGGGATTTACTTACCTGTTCCTTTTTACGTTGTTTCTCACGTTCCTTCTTGAGCTTCTCCTTCTCCGACTTGGTGAGAATTCTGCCGTCGGTACCCAGGGAGTCGTCAGCCTCGTCGTTCTTCGCTGACGACGGCTTTCCCTTGTCCGCTTTGCCCTTCTTATTCGACGCTTCCTCTTGAGCGCCTGACGTCTCCTTGGATGGTGCTGCATTGGAAGATTGGGTTTCTTCGTTACGATCAAGTCCATCGCCTTGGAAGCCCTTCTTCCGCTTCTCCTTGTTCTTTCGCAACATGGCCATCAACCCGCCTCCTCCACTCGACGAGTCGACATTGTCACCAGCAGGATCAGACGACGGATCGTTCGATGCCGCATCTTGAGACGGGGCGATGGATTCGCCTAGTTCATTTTCCCAGTCGTCATAACCCTTCTTGTCGCTGCCCTTTTTCTTGGGCGGCATCTTGCTTCACGAGACGACAGGTCATGCAGATACACCAGATGTGGGATCCGACAGCTGGGTTCAGTATCGTGTTCGACTTGTCGGCGGAATATAGAGGTACCTAGGACGGACGGGCCTTAGACTAAGTTAGGGTAAGTTGCACCGCTCTAGTGGACGGTGAATCAGTGATAGGGTGCCTGGTAGTGGTAGGTGTCAACTGTCAAGGGTCGCTGAACTTGTGCAGTAAGCTTTCCCAGTAGAAGAAGAAGTTGGGCTATGATGTTTGCCGAGATTAGTCATTATCGATTAACACAGCTCCTCTATCAGACATGCATGTATCTGGCAAATAGCGCTTATAGTGAGAGGTACTATCCTAGTATCAGGGTAAGCATATTGTTTATATGCGCTGCCAGCTGAAAACCGCTTGAACCTGTTCGTGTCTCAAGTACCTGCTATTACTAGGGCTATCTAAGGGCAGTTTTCTGAACTTCCAAGCCCTGCTCCACTGCGGGGGGGGGGAGATATTTGGACTCTCTCATTCACTGATCACACTCATCATCACAGTGATCAATGATCAGTCATCAACAAAGTCATCCCATGATACCGCGAAGAAGGTACCTATAGTCGTACTCCTTTGTCCGTATCCCCATACCTCTTTGATATCTCGATCACCGATCGCGCTTGGCTTTCGTCCTCGTGCAACACACCGAAAGACCGCATCGTCAGTGGCGACTGGACAAAGAAAACTAAAACAAAGGAACGCTGCTCGAGCGACCCGTTCGTCGCGTTTTCCAATATTCGCTGAAAACCGCATGCCGACCATACTCGCGCTTAGAAGGGATTTCTTATCCGGGCCTCCTCCGAATTCTTGCCGCGCCCGCCATGACTGACGATAACCAACGAGCCAGCCCGAAAAACGAAGCGGCCCCTTGTACGGATCCCGGCGAAGATGCTGAGATGCGGGCCGCCCGACGGGAGCTGAAACAATCATCCATCTCTGATCCTTCTCCTCTCGCTACAGACTCTGGTGGTGGTGGTGATAACTCGGCTGTCGACTGCAAAGCCGATGCCGCCCCCGCTGCGATGCCGTCTGAGAGTCCTCTTGAAACCCATACTGGGGACGCTACCGAATCCAAGATCGTGGCACCAAAGGCTAATGCTTCGCCAAAGAAGAAGAGAGCGCATGATCAGTTGGATGCCGACAGACAGACTAAAGACGATGATGTTGCCAGCGTTGCATCGTCCGACTCGGCCAAGGACAGGTCCTCGAGGTTGGAGCCGGAAAAGAAGCGTCATCGGGATCAGGAGTATGCAGATTTAAATCTGGTGCGTCGCATCATAGCCCTTACCCCTCTTGTTGCCGCGTGGCTGACGCGACGTGATTAGAAAACGGCGGAAGCCGACTCTGGTTCCACACCTAAGGAAAATGAGGATGACACGAAGTCATCCAGCGACAAAATTACGGCGACAGCCTCGGACGCGCCTAAAGTACCGTCGACCAGCCTACCTGCAGCCGCCGGTGCCTCGTCGAAATCAGATGCTGGCTCGACTGCCAACCCTGAATCTTCGTCCCACATCTCCGCCCAGCTCTCCACAGCACCTGTGACTACGGCTGCGGCTCCGGCTCCGGCTCCAGCACCGAAGCTTACATTTGGAAGTAATGACGGCGTTTCTCCCTTTGCCGCGCTATCATCCACCACCAACGGATTTTCTGCGCGAAGCGGCACGGGTTTTGCCTCAGCATTTTCAGCCGTGAAGCCGTTGAATAGCTTTGCTGCCCTGGGAGCGCCCTCACTCCAAAGTGGCAAGGCGAAGAAACCTTTTGGGGCCCCTGACAGCGAATCCGAACCCGATGATGAAGAGGAACAGACAGAACCCGACACAGTCTCCGAAGAGCCGCTGCGCGCCTCGTCACCGGACAAAGACTCGGATGACAGAAAAAAAACACGACTTCAGAAAGGTATTCCACCCCGGATGACCCGTCACCGGGCCGAGCTGACTTCTGCAGTCGAGGTGGACGATGGCGAAGCTGGGGAAGTGACCATCGTGTCGGTGAGGGCCAAGATGTTCAGTCTCGACAAAGATGCGGGCTGGAAGGAACGTGGCGCTGGCATGCTGAAAATCAACGTGCCCCGAGCCTGCGTCCAGTTTGACGGGACCGGAGCGCCAGTTCCTGGATCGTTCGACGCATCGGTCCTGGTGGGAGACGAAAAGGCCAGTGATGACGGCAAAGGCCATCAGATGGCTCGTCTAATCATGCGTCAAGACCAGACGCTCCGCGTCATTCTCAACACCGTTATCATGCCCGCTATGCAGTTCCAACAGAAGGCTACACTGAAATCTGTTGGTGTCTTATTCCCCGCTTTCGAGGGAGAAGAGGTGAAGCCAGTCAGCATTACCATGAGAGTGAGTTCTCCCTATCACCCGAACAGCGACAAACTTAAGCTGACAAGTTTTCTTTCGAAGATGTCCGCCGCCAACGCCAAGATTTTCATGAAGGAGGTCGAGATGGTCCAGAAACAGCTGAGACGCAATTAGTTGCCAGGTCTGCAACGATCCACCCATGCCTCAACAACGTCGACTCGGCGCGGCACATCAAAGTGCAAATGTGGAGCGGACGGCGTGGGCAGGACATCGATATAACGAGAGAAGCGCTGCGGCGGGATGGGGCGTGCTATTGACGACAGTTCACGATACCGATGGGAGGTCTGCGACTGTTGCTCCGCGTCTTCTCCCCTTCTATGAAAAGAAAACTGGGTAGAGCTGGGCGAAGCTGGGCGTGGCAGGGGCAAAGCAAACTTACGTACATCAGTCAATTCGTTTGTCTCCTATTTAGCGAAGTTTTCATGTATGTAGTATGTACGGATGTGTGAAGATGATACATACAACATCTTACCTTGAGTGAGATGACGTGCCCCATCATGAGTACATACCTATGTATGTGCTGTCATACTGGTTAGAGGTGGAAGGAAAACAACCTCTATCCATATTGCCTTTGTGTTTGTACTACGTGATAATGTGATGAGAACCCAATTTTGCCTCATCATAGGTAAGGAGTTGCTTGCTATGAGGCTATCACTATCAGCAGACTTCACTCAGGCTATCCGGTATCTTAGCATCATGAGCAGAAAGTGGGGCGGATATCCTCATGCTGACTAACCGCTGCCTACCCAATGTAGTCTGCCTGTAGGTAGTGCTTGCTGGCACAGCTGCAGGAAAACCACGTATCAACTGTATCAGCAATCCAGAGCCTGGCACAGGGGCATCAACTCTTCGGACACAGCCAGAACCCTCTGTCGTCTTGAAGCCATGGACTACGAAACTCTCAAAGAACAGTGGAGCGAGGGCGAGGATCGTGATGGCGTGCGCCTGAGCTGGAACGTGTTTCCCAGCTCGCGAATGGTAGGTCAAACGTCCGCTGCCTGCCATCGCACTCGTTAACTCGTGGTCGCTAGGAAGCTTCGAGGCTCGTCGTCCCGATCGGAGCCTTGTATACGCCGCTCAAGGAGAAACTCGACACGCCGATTCTTCAGTTCGAGCCCGTAACCTGTAAACAGCCATGTCGATCGGTCCTCAACCCATTCTGGTGAGCAAGCCTTGGTCTCCTTTTCTTCACACGATATGGTGCGCAGTGGTCATTCAGCTGACAGCGCGGCAGTCAGGTCGATGTTCGTGCGAGAGTGTGGATTTGCCCCTTTTGTTTGTCGAGAAACCAGCTCCCACAGCACTACAAGGACATAACAGCCAGTGTCGTCCCTCCCGAACTGCACCACATGCACACCACGATAGAATATAGGCTCTCTCGCCCGGCCCCCGCTCCACCAATCTTTTTGTACGCTGTCGACTTGTGCCAGGAAGAAGAGGGATTGGCCTCGTTGAAGGAGTCGCTGGTGATGAGCTTGAGCTTACTTCCGGAAACTGCCCTTGTTGGTCTCATAACATTCGGCACCATGGTGAGTTCTCCACTGGCTTCAAACGAAGGCATCGACTGACACCCCTCGTCAGGTTCAAGTACATGAGATTGGCTACGAGGGATGTGCCAAGTCCTACGTTTTCCGCGGCAGCAAAGACTATACCACCAAACAAGTTCAGGATATGCTGGGACTCTCGTCGCCCATCATGCGACCCGGTTTGCAGGCTCAACCTGGGCGCCATGCCCCTGGCGGATCAGCTTCTCGCTTCCTGCTGCCCGTGCAACAAGCTGAATTCCAGCTCACGAAAGCGCTCGAGTCGCTTCAGAAAGACCCGTGGCCGACGGCAAATGATCGCCGGAGCCTTCGATGCACCGGTGTTGCCTTGAGCGTCGCGATAGGCTTGATGGAGTCGTCCTTCCAAAACTCTGGCGGCCGCATCATGTTGTTTGCGGGTGGTCCTGCCACCGAAGGGCCAGGAATGGTCGTGGGCGCGGAACTCCGCGAACCCATTCGATCTCATCACGACATTGACCGAGAGAACGTCAAGTACTACAAGAAGGCTGTGAAGGTATGTCAGCATCTGGAAGTCTATGCTGATTTGTTTAACTAACCTTCGCTTCGGGCAGTTTTACGACAATCTGGCGAAACGCACGGCACACAATGGTCACATCATTGACATCTTCGCCGGATCCTTGGATCAAGTCGGACTCCTCGAAATGAAAGGTCTCTGCAACTCGACAGGCGGACATATGATCTTGACGGATAGCTTCACATCTTCCATGTTCAAGCAGTCCTTTATACGCGTTTTCGAGAAAGATGGGGACGAGAATCTTCTCATGGGCTTCAACGCCGTGCTCGAGGTGTTGACGACCAAGGAGCTCAAGGTGACGGGTCTCATCGGGCACGCCGTGTCCCTCAACAAAAAGTCGGTGTCCGTCGGCGAGACTGAGTGTGGCATCGGCAACACGTGCTCCTGGAAAATGTGCGGAATCGATCCCAAGGCCAGCTACGGCATCTACTTCGAGGTTGCCAGCCAAGGCGCGGCAGCAATTCAGCAGACACCTCAGAAAGGCATGATTCAATTCTTGACATACTATCAACACTCTTCGGGCCAATTTCATCTGCGTGTCACGACGATTGCCCGGAACTTGAGCGGTCCTGCTGGCGATCTTGGAATTGCACAATCATTCGACCAGGAAGCTGCGGCGGTTCTCATGTCTAGGATAGCCGTCTTCAAGTCTGAAGTCGACGATGGCCCGGATGTGCTGAGATGGGTGGACAGGATGCTTATCCGACTGTGCTCGAGATTCGCCGACTACAGGAAAGATGATTCTTCCTCGTTTCGGCTGGAGAAGAATTTCACACTCTATCCTCAATTTATGTTCCACCTACGGAGAAGTCAATTTTTGCAAGTTTTCAACAACTCACCGGATGAAACGGCCTTTGATCGTCACGTCCTCAATCACGAGGATGTCAGCAACTCGTTGGTCATGATACAACCCACCCTCGATTCTTACACGTTCGATCAGGACGGAGGAGTCCCTGTCCTCTTGGACTCTGCATCGATCCAGCCGACGCACATTCTACTGCTCGACACCTTCTTCCACATCCTCATTTTCCATGGCGAGACGATTGCCGAGTGGCGCAAGGCGGGATACCAGGACCAGGAGGGATACGAGAACTTTGCCACGTTGCTGGAGCAGCCAAAGGAAGACGCTAGGGTGCGTGTGATGGTCGAAGTGGTTTGAGAGGGTTTGGCTCTGTTGCTGACACGGATACAGGACCTGATCACCGACCGGTTCCCGCTGCCTCGCTTCATCGTCTGCGATGCTGGCGGTTCGCAAGCTCGTTTCCTCCTATCGAAGCTCAACCCCTCCACAACACACACAACCGGTCCGTACGGCGGAGCAGGAGCCACGTCAGCTCAGACCATCTTCACCGACGACGTATCTATGCATACATTTATGGATCATCTGATGAAGTAAGCTGCAGAGACGACTCTTTGCGGACCCGGGAAGTTGAGCTAACATGCTGCCAGGCTGGCTGTGAGCGGCACAAACTGATTGGTTGTCGGGCATTAGGCGGCAGATGATTAGAGTAGGTAGACTGCCGAGATGTGTGAAAAGTAATAAACTTGAGTTGATCTTATCCTTGCCTGTCTGCAACATACGATGACCGCGTTGAAGCCGCCTGCCCATGTCGATGAATTCTTGTCATAGCTCTCATCACTACCAGCGGCCATTCAGAAACTCAATGCCCGACTAGTTACTCAACGACTAATAAGTCTTATTAGCTTACTACCTATGGCCTGTACGTGAAATACTTTACGCCTACAGCACTCCTAGAGCCAGGGAACCCTGAAGAGATGCTGGGCAACAGTTGGAGGCAGTCGGGTAGGTAAATAGACAGTGCGGCAAGGTAAATAGAGTCAAGGAAGGTGTTTAGCTCTAGAGCCAGGCTTAATAATCATTAGCTTGGCTGGACTTCCAGGAAGGGCGCTCGCTATCTACCTTCCGGGCCAGACCATCATTTGCGTGCTCCGACTATCAGTGCCGTCCACTGAGTCTCGCCCTTTCTCCAACGACTTTATCCCCAAGAATCTCACGACCGTGATCACTTCATCTTCATCTCAGGCCTCTCAACCGCTTACCCTCGGGTCGAAGTCGCGTCCTGCCATGACCACCGACAGCAAGCTGAGTCCGGCCAAGGTTCAGCTACTGGCCGCGCACCTGGCTGGTCACGCTGATGTCGAGGGCTTGAGGAAGCTCTCGAGCCTCTACCCGGAAACGCTGCGCGAAGATGTTCTGCTGCGGACACTACTTACTCATCTTCCCGAAACGACAATGCCCCGAGTCTACGTCACCTTCCTTCAGGAAGTTCATGCCGGGCAAGTTACATCGAGACCTGATCTGGAGCTGGACGATGCGTTCGTTAGCGAGCTACCCGAGAAAGTTGCGACGAGAGAAGCCGGGAAGCTACATTTACTTCCACTGGAGTCTTCCGATATTCCAGCTCCATGTCAAAATGACGCACTCAGCCGGTTTTTGATACTCAAGGCTTGGAGGATGGACTCGGAAGCTGGGATGCTCCGTCATGTTCCTGACTTGCTCATCCCCTTTTTGGATCTTGATTCGGCGTTGCGAACGTGGATCCTCTCGACGGTCGTGCCATTTTTCCGGAGAAATATAGAATACTACGCCGAATCGGCGCCGGCATATTCACTCTGTCAATTTCAACTACTTCCGGCAAACGAAGCCGTCATCTATCTTCTATCACGAAGCACGGGCTCCCAGAGCATCGATGGCCATCTGTGTCGTGACTTCAGAGGGCTCATAGGACCCTGGATTTTTAACGATGACCGCTGGATGGAACCAAGTGAGGAGCTCGCATCTGGCGCAAACACGCTCAAGTGCGCCGGTTGGGAGAAGTTCTTGGAGTGGCTCCTTTCTCAGGCCATGTACTCTTCGCAGGTACTTTGCGACGCCTTGAAGCAATGGGGCGGACCCAGCGATGTTGAGTTCGGCTATGGTGTCAGCATGAATCTTTCGGAACCCAGACAACGGTACCTCGTTGAGGGATACGCTAGAGCAGTGCTCGCGTCCGCCTATATGATGCCTGAAGTCAGTCAGGCTTCTCTGGCGGACCTATATCAAGTTTGCTGCAAGCTGAGATCGCTTTTGGGCCACGGCCAGGGTGACTTGCCATTGTCAGATGTGCTGTCCAACTTGCCCGACATGTCGGCCGCCAGCCTCCCTGAGTCTGGGGGAGCAGAAGCCGCCAACTTTCTAAGGAAAGATCTACTTCAACCCTCGAACCCATTGACATCTGGAAGCGATGCCTCTACAAGTTTCTTGATGGCACTCTTGCTGAGTGCTCTCGTCTCAAGTCGACTTGGAATACTTTGGACACTGAAGAGAGTTGGGGACCTGGCCTTTCTCCGAGATGAGAGAGATCAGAAGGTTGAGTTAGGAAAGTTGTTGCACGCAATATCAGGTAACGCGCACCGAGATGACGACGATTTCTGGTCAAGCGCGAGGCGCGAGCTTCTCTGGCTTCACGACTGGGGTCGGCCGACGGACGATGCACCGGTTGGAGGAGTTCTCGGCGCATTGACCAAGGACTACATTGAGGGCGAGTTCCTCAAGGCTATGCTCTCCAAGTCACGTACGTATCGTCAACATACGTTGCCCATCTGTGTCACTTCTCATGCGTTCTGCAGGTTATGCTCTCGCAAGAAGTATATACGAACAAGGGACGGAGAGTCCTCTTGTTGCGAACAAGGTCCGAGACGCCGTTTTCCAGTCTGCGCTTAGTGCGTTCGACAACGCTTCTACCACCGATCTCACGCGCGGTGGTCTGAAGAAATGTGACGAGATGTAGGTGCTCGTCTTGCTGGGTAGCCGGGACATGTTTGACACGAATCGACAGTCTTCATTCTCTTCCCGGCCTTGTCAGCAGTTCGCTGCCAGCGAGCAAACGTATTCAGGCCCTTCTGAAAGCGACGCATGCCCTGAGTGGCTATCGGCTTGTCCTTAAGCAGGGCGAACCATTCAGCCCGGTGGTCTTGCGAGTTCACTCTGACCCGGTCTCGATCATCGAACTGGCACTGCAGCAAAACGATGAAGCGTACACTCGACTTCACGAATTCCTGGAAATGGGCAACAACATTGTCAACGCGGAACTGCCTACTGGCGTCCCTGCAGACGGGGCTCGATCCCCTTCACCCGAAGATGCCGAGTCGTTTACGGTGGAGAGACGCATCACTGCAATGTGTATAGAAGCTGCCCTGAAGGAACACGACTTCGAGACGGCGTACTCTTACGTCGTCAGTCGGCTCGCGCGTAATGCAGCGAAGGATCAACATGACGAATGGTCGTGGCACGCCGCACTGTCGGCAGGGCAGTACGTCCGTACCGAGCGTTCGCAGCGGCCAACCCATTTAGGGACGTCGAGTGGAAATCCCGAGGTTCGACACCTGGTGCAGCGACTGGAGTGCCTGGCCGTGGCCTTGAGAATCGCGCCGACGTGTCGACTGCAAGAGATACTGAAATGCTTTCGGCGGTGCGAGGAGCAGCTTCACTCTGCCATCAGGGAAGAGGCCGCCAACGAAGCAGCCTGGGACGCGACAGCAGATATCCCCGGCACATACGAGTCGACGGCGGCCAGCACCCCGTACCCGCCGCGCAACATGACAGCCAGCGCCACGTTTCGACAGTCTGAGGAGGCGCCCATGTCGCTGTTCGACCTCTCGAAGGCGACGGCCAAGATTGCGCAGAGAAACATGCCGCAGCTGTCCAGCCTGCCGAGCATCGGCATACCATCTCTGTCAGGGCCGCAGGAGTCAACGCAACGGACGAGGAAAAGGGATCAATTGCGAGAGGTGGCCACTGGCACTCTGGTGTCGGGCGTGGGATGGTTGATTGGGGCTAACGTCGGCCAAGGCAAAGCAGATGAGAGCGATTGATTGATTGGTGCAAGGGGTTTTAGATGATTTTACTCTGATCATCAGTGATCATCAGTGATGTCATGATCGGTCGACGATGAAAGGGTGACTAATAACTGCATGATTGTTGTTGTTGGCCCGTTGCCCCTGACAACGAGGTGACAGCTCAGCCCCGGGGAAGAAGACAGAGAGAGGGTGGGGTAAACAAGAAAACCGAACGGTGATCGACAAGACGATAACTTCATTCCTGCGATGACATTCTCGCAGTCGGCGCTTCAGTAAAAGGCACGCGGCAATTAGTCAATCAACGAACGTCGTGTGTCTTGGACATCATGGGCGCTTCGCAGCCCTTCATGTACAGCCACAGCCAGTACGGAGACTGGCGGTCTCCTGCCACCGTCTTCGACCCGAAGTCGGTTACGAGGGCTAGCCTAGAGCCCAGACCCAGGAAGGAGAAAGCCCACGGACCTTTGATTTCGTTGAATCAGCATCCGGAGTGAGTTCTTCGACGGACGACTCCTGATCGACCGTTGACAACATCGGCAGCTCCCACGAACTACCTCGGCAAGCAAGAGCCTGCCGGTCTCTGGGATCGTGGGTCAAGAAGTGGATCAAATGGTCGCGTCAACTGCAGCTCGCCCTGCGCCTGCTTCAGTTCACTGGCTCGGCGGGGATCCTGGTGCTGATGATTCTCGTTGAGAAGATCGAAACAGCGACTGTATGGGTGCTGCGGGCTGCTGTAAGCAAGATCAAAGTGACTACGCACACATACACATGTGCGACGGCAAAGTCATTTACTGACCCTTCTTCCCTTTTCCGTGTAAGGCCGGAGTTTCGGTGCTACATTCTCTTTACGCGGTTCATCACCTTGCGGGCAGCGCTGTTCGCCGCCCGCCAGCTTCGTCGGCAGCATACCAGGCGTTTTCGGCGTTGGCAGACGTCTTCATCCTTGCCGTCTACGCGTTCGGAGCCTTTTCTACGCACCGGAATGGACAGTCTTGGTCCACATTACTGAGCAACAAGAGCCTCATGCGTATCTTTGTCCCGGCCTCGTACTATGGCATGATGGCGTCTGCCTGCTTGCATCTCGTGACTCTTTCGATAGCGTTATGGCTCTGTCTCGTCTTTAGGAGGATCAGCCTGATGCCACCCGACATGAACCCACTTGAGGAACACTTGACAGCAAGACCTTATAAGAAGATTAACAACAACAACAATAGCAGGGGCAGATCTTCTGCCGGCAGTGTCGAAGACGGCTGGAGATTCTCGGCCGCATCAGACGAGCGTCTGATTGACGTGTCGAGACCGGCGCGCATTCCTTTCCTGTCGACGAGAGCATCCTCGGAGAGAACCAGCACGGCGACGACGATGGAGGAAAGCGGTCAGCGTAACGTCCCTCCTCCCTTGATGGACGCCAAAGCTGCGATGATGAAGGCTCATAACGGGTCATACACGAAGCTTCCGGTGGATGACGTCGGCTGGCCGCCCTTGTCAGTTGCCGGAACGGAGGGAGCGCGAGAGTTTCAGGCCGAAACATGGACGTCGGAGCAAGTCGCCGCAGAGGAAGACGGGCGATATGAGCTCTCTTCGCGACATCCGGACCCTTTGCGGTCCCACGCGACTCGCGGTATCCGGCCGGGGAGACGCATCGTTCCCAAGACGTACGAGGCGCTGCGATGTGCGGCGCCGCCTTCCGTCATGGGCGGTAGCCGCAAGGCTTCAGGAAACTCTTACCAGGCGGAGATGCGCTCTGTTTACGAGCGAAGCAGGAATAAGCAGCAGGGAGAGGGGATGGGAGGGAGAATGAACATTGTTTAAAGGACTCATCTATCGATCCGTGCACCACGGTACATACATTTACACGTCTCATTGTCATATACTAGGTACTACTGTATGTGTAGGTACCTATATAAAGCAAGCAAGCAAGCAAGCGGAGAATCTACGAGGACGGATTACACGGATGACTAGGTAGGTATACAGAGATGCAGCACATACCGATAAACATGGGTAGATGTTTCAAGACAAGGTCTACTTGACACTTCCCCATCTAGTATATAACGAGTCACCCTTATCCGTATGTTATAGAGCCTGCTGCAAGGGTGCAAAGTGCATACATACATACATATGCAAGTACTGTATGTACGATAGATTCCACATTTACTATACATATACATGTATGCGTCCGTGATCCTCCCACCTCTAAAGAGCTTCTTTCCATCACTTCACTTGTTAATCACGCAATTGGTAGTAGGCATTGGCGCATTGCCGACGCCTCCGGCATGTCCCCTTTGGGCTGTCCTCAAGCCAGCCTCAAGGCAGCCCTCCTCGACTGCACGTGACAAGCCTCGTCTCAGGTGACGCTACCTAGCCGCCCTCTTCCTTATCTTCCTCCGACTCCGCCTGAGGGTCCGACTCCGTCAACGTCAACGACTCCTTATCTCCAACCTCCTCCTTCGAGGACAGGCTTCTCTTGCTCCCCCCCCCCCCCCCCCCCCGCGCCCTGCCCTCCGGCCCCGGCCCTCCCGTGCTCTGACGTCGCCGGTGCACGCCGTCGCT
>PDHP01000067.1:104493-144071 GCA_003339455.1 Ophiocordyceps camponoti-leonardi (nom. inval.)
CCCCCCCCCCCCCCCCCGCGGCCCCCCCCCTCCACCCCCACCCCCCCCCCCCTCCCCCCCCCCCCCTCCGCCGCCCGCCTTCTCTTGCTCCCCCCCCCCCCCCCCCCCCCTTTTTTATCTCTCACCAGCTTTTTCGCGTGTCTTTCTCTCTCTCCCTCTCACGCTCGCTCTCGCTCTTACACGCCCTTCTTCTCTCCTCTGATCTTACTCGCTACGATAAAACGATTCACACACACACCATGGGCCAAGACGACGAAGGCCATCGCGGCAGCCGACTCGTCGCAAGCGTCGCCGCCACCCTCATCTCTCTAGCCTGTGGCACCAACGTGAGCCCGTCGTCCTTCCTCCCCCTCTTCTCTCCTCCTTCGGTCGCGGTCCCGATGCCTAACTGGATAGTATGTCTACTCAGCATGGGCGCCGCAGTTCGCCGAACGGCTCGGCCTCTCTTCGACGGAAAGCAACCTAGTCGGCTCTTTCGGCAACCTGGGCGTCTACTCGCTAGGAGTCCCCGTCGGCATCTTCCTCGATAGGAGCGGTCCGAGGCCCTTTGTCCTCCTCGGTTCCGTCCTCCTCGCCGCTGGATACTTTCCCCTCCATCAGGCCTATGATTTCGGATCGGGCTCCGTTCCCGTCTTGTGCTTCTTCTCCTTCGTCACCGGCTTGGGGAGTTGCATGGCTTTCGCCGCTGCCGTCAAGACGTCGGCTCTCAACTGGCCCCATCACCGCGGTACCGCCACCGCCTTTCCCCTCGCTGCGTTCGGTCTCAGCGCCTTCTTCTTCTCCTTCCTCGGTTCCGTCTTCTTCCCCGGCGATCCGAGTGCTTTCCTCAAGCTTCTCTCTTGGGGCACCTTTTCCTGCACATTCGTCGGATTCTTCTTCCTCCGAACGTCGTCGTCGCCTCGCCATGACCAGCGTCAGCTTCAGCGTCGTCGCGACTCGTCCGACGCTGCCAAGCCCTTCCTCTGGCGGCCCAACGAAGAGCCTGGTACGTCGGGCTCTCAAGCCTCTCAAGCGTCTCGAGACGAAGTCGTCGCCGATGAGACGTCGTCCCTCATTGCTGCCCCGGAGCTGGTGCCGACGACGAGTGTTGATGTGGACCTCGGTCGCCGATTAGATGTACGTGGCCTGAGACTGCTGCAAACGCGACTCTTTTGGCTCTTGTTTTCCATCATGGCTCTCCTCGCCGGCGTCGGCCTGATGACTATCAAGTAGGTCGTCTCCCCTTTTGTCTTTCTTTTTTTTCTTCTCTCTTCTCAAGAGGATCTTGCTTTTGGTGGCTAATGCCCGATAGCAATATCGGCAACGACGTCAACGCCCTGTGGAAACATTTCGATCACTCTGTCAGCAAACGATTCCTCGTACACCAACAGCAGATGCACGTTTCCATCCTGTCCGTCTGCAGTTTCATCGGTAGACTCCTGAGTGGTAAGAAGGCTCGAAACCCTCAAAACGTCGCGATTAACATCAAACGTATATGCGCTGACCCTCCCTCCTCCTTTTTTTCTATCGTCCTACCCTTCCAGGCGTCGGTTCCGACTACCTGGTCAAGCGTCTCGGCGCCAGCAGGATCTGGTGTCTCGTCGTCGCCTGCATCGTCTTCCTCGCAGGCCAGGCCTCGGCCCTGGTCGTGCAGAACCCTCACTTCCTCAGTCTGGTCTCCGGCTTCTCCGGCCTCGGCTACGGCCTCCTCTTCGGCGTCCTGCCCTCCATCGTCACCGAGGCCTTTGGCATCCGCGGCCTGAGCCAGAATTGGGGCTTCATGACGCTGGCACCCGTCATTTCGTCTAGCCTGTTCAACCTTTTCTACGGTCAGGTCTATGACAGGCACAGCGTCATCGATTCTCACGGCAAGAGATACTGCCTCGAGGGCATCGTCTGTTACTACGCCTCCTACTGGGCTTCCTTGGCCGCCTGCTGCGTCGGCCTCGTCGTCGCCCTACACGCCATCCGTCACGAGCGCATGGTCATGGACCGGATAGAGGCAGACGGCGATGGGGGGCGACAGGCTTGACCTTTCATTCATCATCTCGTGGGTTGAGTTTGGCAGAAATTAAACAATCGTCTGATTGGTTTTTACTTCCTCCCCCTTCGGTGCCACGCCCGTAAGGCAACCAGAATGACCTGATCGGGGGAACAACGTCTTTGTCCCTTTATCCAACTTGTCTCGACGTTTTCACCGACACTGCCGCGTTATTAAAGGGTCGGAAAGAAAAAAAAAACGCTCAATGACGCCGATGAAACAACAAACTTCTGCCTAATAAGAAGAAAAAGAAGGAAAAAGAAAGGAATCATGAAAGCTCGACGAGGGAAAAAAAAACCCAAAATTCCTCTTCCACCGTCGTCATGGACTCTTGTCGTTAATAAACCCTTTCCGCCCGTTGCCGCCGCCGAGGACGGTGCAGGGGCCTAGCAAGACGGACGCGCTGGCCGTCGAATGAAGACAAACGAGCCAGGCGGCAACGGCGTTGACCAGATAGTGCAACGCATAAGCGTGTGACACGCCGTAAACGGCGACGCTGGCGGCCGTGCCGAAGAGGACGAGGTTCGTCACGTGCCGCAGCCAGCTCGTCATGCGCGGCACCATGCTTCCCGTCGTCAGGTTTTCTACCAGCAGGAGGAATGGTATGATGGAGAAGATGTTGTGGTGCGAGGAAAAGGGCGTGAGCCAATGTACGGCCAGGTTGCGCACCCAGACGGCCAGGATCGGCAGGTTGATGGGGAGAACCCACATCATGAGGAGGAGGATCGAATGTGCGTAATGGTAAAAGTTGTCGTTGCAAGCAGAAGCAACGAGCATGCTGGACCGATAGGCCCGTGCAACGGTGAAGACTTGGACGAGACAAGCCACCACATAGGCGAACTGATAGGGTATAAAGGTCGACACGAGAAGCAGCAGCAGCCCGCTGAACACTATCCTCCTCCCAGACGTAGAAGGTGACGATGATGATGGCGATGATGAGGACGACGATGATGATGGTGATGAGGATGATGATGATGATGAACAACAAGCAGACGATGAAGATGACGACGGCTGACGCAGCTCAAACTGAGACGCGCCGTGAAAGAGGCCCAGCAGCAGGCTGAGAGCTCGAGTGAAGCAGACCATGACGCAGTGAAGCATCATGCAGACTCCGACGCTGACAATGCCGATCAGCGGTATCAACAGGCAGAAGAGGAGGTCTTCGGTCCCGATGAGCAGGTCGTTTCGGTGAAAACTACTACCAGCAGCCAGCTGGGCAGAGCCTTGCCGCTTCCAGAACATCCCCACGATGGAGGAGAGGCCGACGGAGGAAGGCAGCAGCGTCAGGCAAAGCAGCAGCAGGGGGACGGATCGCCGCAGCGACAGATCCAGGCTTTCGCTGTAGGAGAGGAAGACGCCAGTCTTGTCGTAGACGCCGAACTGCTTCCGAAGCACCATGGCCTCGACCAGCAGAGGAAAGGCAGCAAGGATGGTGCGGTAACGCATGTAGAGCTTGCCGAGGCTGCCCCAGACGTCAAGCTTCAGCCTCACTGTCAAGGGCGAAGCGCATGCCGGGTCAGACCAAAATTGGAGTGCGAGTCCGCTTTTCTTCGCCGCTTCCAACGGCGGCGGGACGAAGGGGGCTGTTCCGTGGAGACTGACGCTAACTTGCGTGGCATTGATGAAGTACTTGGACTCGTACGGCTTGTCCAGATACTGCCGCATTAACGGCGCCAGCTTCTGCTCCCCGGAACACACGCCTTGGCTCATTTGCAAGTCGAAGGCGAGCAGGGCCGAAGCCACGGAGGGTAAGCCGACATCCACTACCACCGGCCGGTCAGCAGGCAGCTGGAACGAAAGACCTAGAGTCAGAAGCCGAGCCAGACTCGTGTCGTAGTGTTTCTGGAAGGCTCCCAAATCGCTGAACTCGGCAAGGAGAAACGACGATGGGGCTCTGACGACGACGGCAATGAACTGATGATCCGCCAAGTGTTCAGGTCCGTACTGCAAGTACGTGTAAGGGTTCGCCTGTCCGGCCGAGTTGAGAGAATGTGCGGGCAGCAATATTGTGTCCAATGCGGAGTTCTTGCAGGCGAGTCGCGTCGGGGCGCTGCTTCCGCCAGATAGATCGATGTGGGTTGAAAACGTGGAACCGACCGAGTCGAGATCGTGAGGGAAGACACTGCAGATGAAAGCTTCAACGTGTCCGTTGGCCGCGTTCTCGTACAAGCTTGCGTCGGTAACGAGGGTGAAGCGCTTATCGCCGGGTGTCCCGGGAGGCGGTATGGGAATCAGGTGTGCCATGGGCGCAGAACTGTCTTTGGCGCTGCCGAGAGCAAGTCTGGTTCCGGCCGGGACAAACCGAGCCGAGTCGTCATCCAACGTCAGGAGAGTCGAGTCGTCCCGGAAAGCGACCATCTTCTCCGAGGCAGACTCCATGCCTGGCAGGAGTCGTCTCTTCAAGAGCCGCATCCTGTCAGCTCGAGGCTTGGTCTGAGAGGCCCGGCTGACGTCGACTATGTCGTACAGCGCACGAGCAACCACCTTGCGAAACTGGTCACACCAAAGGATCGCCTGGTGGTCCATGCTCGTCCAGACAGTCGGTATGCCCGAAGTAAAGACGGTGAAGCCGTGGGTGTCGGGTACAAGGGATTCAAGGCTGGCGTAGTCCGAGGGCACGACAGTGTCAAGGCTGCCGCCGGCAATGGACACGAGGGTGACATGCCACAAGGGGTTGTCATTCGCCCATTTTTGCGCGTACGCGTTCCGCCAGTAGTCGTTGATTTCGTCATATATATGTACAATCTGTGCATCGAAGGTAACTGGCGGGCGTGCGTGTGGCGCGGACATGGTAATGATCGAGTTGATGGACTTGGGCTGGTAGTTGGGCTGGATCAGCATGGCACGGGCGACGACGCCGCCCATCGAGTGACCAAGGATGACAACGGCCGTGGGATCGGGAACTTGACCATCGCGGTCGGCTCGTTGAGGGTCCGAGTACAGAGACAGGATATAGCGGACGGCCTCATTGAGATATTCGGCCTGATCGAGGAGCGTCTGGCCGTGGAAAGCAGTGATGTCTTCGTTGAAATCGACGGTGAAGAAATCGAGATTGCGAACGCCAGCTTGCATTGAGAAGCCGTCATGACGCAGGTCATTGTAGAAGTAGTTGGCAGCTTCGGCAGCGATGGGCCGGACCTGCTTGTAGCTTCCGGCGTTTCCAGGGATAAATAAGACGGGAATACCATGCAGCTTGGTAGTTCAATCGGTGTTAACCATTGGAGCACCAGAAGAGGGTGGGGGGGGAAGGGAAGGCAAGGGGGGCGCAAAACACCTTGTCGTCGTCAAGACCCTGTTCGCGGTAGAGATAGAGCGAGTATTTGGTTGCAAATCGGGTGTGCTCCGTATCGAAGTCGGAGAAATGGAGATAGGAAGGGCTCATGTAGGACATGCGGCAGCCTTTGGGTTCAACCCCGTGTCGCAAAAGAGACCTCACTATGACGAAGAGGAGGGCCAATCCGAGGCTGGAGACGCAAAGAACAAGAGGACTGGCAGTCCAGGAGCCCTGCCTGGACCTGGAAGAATGAGGCAAAGGAGAGATCCTTCCGAGAGACATGGTGGAAGTAGACGACGCTATCGGGGGGGACTGTGCCAAGACGGCTGAGGCGTGACCGTTCTGGACATGGCTGATTAGAGTTGAAGTCGGGCGCGGCTTTGATTCGGATTGAGGGTTGAAGACACGGGGCTGGAAGTCGTCACCGTCTTTAGTCGATGCAGACGAGCAGCCTGTCATGGAGATGGGTGACAAGGGGGGAGGGAGGAAACGGCCGATCCCCTCGTGGAACTTTCTCCCGGAAGAAGACTCAGAAACGAAGAGAGTTTGATTTGCCGATGGGAAACAGGGGGGGACTGGAAAACCTGTCAAGGCGAGTCGAAACACGCGATCGGCGCAGACCCAGGTCAAGCAGCGCGTCAACGCATCGAGGATTGGAACTTGGGAAGGCTCTGAGAGTCGAATCAGGAGCTGCGGTCTTCTTCTCCTTCTTCGTCTGATGATTGTGGTGGCGGTGCTGGTGGTAGTCGATCGCGTAGAGAAAGGAGGCGACGCATGCCGTCCTGGAACACAGGACCAGCAGACGATCCTACCTTGTCAATAACGCCCGTATAACGGAGACGTCGAGAATCGTGCGGAGCAAAGGCTGGCTGAGGTGACGAGCAGAAGGAAGAGAGCCAAGACGGGGGGGAGGGAACTGAGTCAGTTACGCATATAACGATTTGTCTGATGTCGCTTTAAACAGTATGGATTAAAGTCCGTAAGGTAAGTGGACTCGATATGTGACTACGCGAACTCTAAGACATCAGCGCAAAGTGGGCCATGGGTTAAATGATATCAGCCTATGAGGTATCAAGGATTTGAGATAGTCTAATTATCTGATGTAATACGTGAGCGATAGGTCCCCACTTAATGCCTATCTTATGCCTCATAGCAGACACCGCCTACGTGCATATATACTATTGGTGCATGGCCTAGGTACTACGAAGGAAAAGGTGCATGTATGTATGTAAGCCGAAAATGAGACCCACCTTGGTGGCAGCCATGGTCCATGGATGATGGGCCTCGCCCTCATGGCATTGGTGATAGCATGATAGGGGGAACGCAGGTTTCACGACTCGTCTATCATCAGACGGCAGAAAGCAACAAGATAGGTGACAGGACAAGGTCCGGAGTAGGAAATAAACGGCTGTTCCGTTTCGCCCTCCCCCCGTTTATTCCAAGCGGCTATGCATAAACCTCATATTTCCCCAGAGACAAAGTCTCTCGTCAAAAGCAGGTTAAAAAAAGGAAATCAAATGACACCACCATATTGGTCTAGCGCAGTAACAGAGTCCGGAAAGTAAACTGCCTACCTACCTACCTAGGTAACTACCTAAAGCGACGACGCCTGGAGTCCATCCGCCTTTCCAACATCGGCGCCCCCATTCGTTATCCTTGCTTCAGTCGACTGCCGCCCCTCAAGTTCCATTCCGGCCGTGAAAACGACACTGATCCCCTCCAAGAAAGCGACGAAGACGCATAAGAGACTGGCAATGGCAAAGTGGCTGATTGTCGAGCCAATCTCCAGCCAGGAACCCTCATCCCTGACGACCCAGAAGAAATAAAGCGTCAGGACATCGCTTGCTGCCATGACTACCATGAACAGGGCCGAGGGCGCAACTCCCAACTTCTTGTTGAGGACTCCCAGGTTGGCGGACATCAGGGCGAATGGGATCATTAGCTTGAGGATTAACAGCGCTCCCTGCGAAAAAGGATCAAATATTGGTACAAGACGATACACGCTTTCGAGGCTGAAAGACGACACAGACGCGACGTTGCCGGTGCTAAAGAAGGCCGACTGCAGGAGAATCATAAAGAACAAGGCGACCCTCGCGTCGGATAGTCGCAATGGTCGGTACGCCGGCATCGAGGAAGCAGTGACTGCTTTTGCTTTGGTCGTGAAGCCTTCGACAGCGCACTCGAGGCGAACCCAGACCAGTAATGTCAAGCAAAATGCGACATAAAACAGACTCTCGTAGGATATGGTGAGGATGATGAATGTCGGCGCACAAGTCAGAAATATCAGAACCAGCCGATGCATGTAATGGGTATGCCGTTGCGATCGAAAAGCCAAAGGCATCAGCAGCGAAACAACTGGAAACTCTTGTCAGCTCTCCACAGCCGCCCGGTTCACTGACTCGGGTGAAGACGGACCCAGAACGATCCAAGCCAAGGCCTGGTTGCCCCGAGGCAAACCTTGCTTGGCCTGAAGGCTCAGTGCGCTAGAGCGGGTAACCAGCATCGCCAGCAAAACAAGGCCAATCTTCAGAACGATCAGCAAAGAACTACTAGTATATCACCCGTGCCTGGGTGAGGGGGGGGCGGTTTGTAGGATAGGTCACACCTGGATGCCAGTAAAAGTTCTTCTAAAAGTATCGCCTCTCCGAGAAGCCGCCTTTGGCTCTTTGTGCGAAAAGTCTGACAGCACAAAGTCTTCGTAACGCAGGTAGAAAAGCCCAACAAACAAGACGGCCGTGCCGCCAGCGAGACTGCACAAAATCATTAGTTGACGAATAGTCAGGCGGCAGCATAGGCGATTGTCGACATACACCAGAGGTAAATTTTCAACCTTCATGGCTGGAAGCAACGTGAATATGCTCATCGTCAGGCATAATGCGGCCCAGCTGATGCTGGAGCCGGTATGCGATCGCAAGAAGGATGAGCCGTATGACGCCGGCCACGCTGCTAGCAACGCGAAGACGCCCGTGAGGATCTCTCTATGTATGTAGCCGAGTGCCTTGAACTCGTCAGATACAAGAGCCCCGACGTTGTTGCAGCATACTCACCAGACACTGTATAGTTGCAATGAAAAGAGCAAAGTGAGTGAAGATGGTTAAGGCTGCTGTCCCTGTCTTGGCATGACCGAATAACACCGTTCGTCCGCGGCCAAGGCTGAAGCGATGGGCATAAACCTCTTCCCAAAACACGGTGGGAAATAAGGCGTAGGCGTAGTAGCTCGAGGGGGATTTCGAAATGAAGAAGGACGAATATAGGACCAGGAGAATCGACGAAAAAAAGCCAACACTCAGCAATGTCCGGTTCGGGGCCACGCTCTTCTGCAGCACAAATTGATCGATGACCTTGGTCAGGGCATAGGCCATCCAACCGAGGTAACCCGAAGTGATGAGCGCTCGGAGGAACAGCCAATCGTAGGTCTGAAGATATCGAAGACCCTCGAGAGCCAGGCCGATGAGGGCATCAGTCTCCTCGATTGCTTCCTCGTACTTGCCCACCTCTATCATCTGCCGAACAGTAGCAACGCGTTGCTCGGAGCTCCTCTCCGCTTCACTGAGAGGTCGATACGGTTGGAACCGAAGCTCGCTTGCTCTCTTCTTCTCCTCCTTAACCCGGTACATCTCGAGGATCCCCTGAGCATTAGCCAGAGTCGCTTCAGCCTTCTCACGTTCGCCTGCAGAAAGGTACGCGAGCGGCAGCTTGCCGACCGAATTCGCCGGGAATTCTGTGCCAACCAAGTAAGACATCAGGGACGCAACGTCGGCCTGAGAGACATCGTGCCTTCGCACATGGTTCAAGCCCCACCCGGAGGAGTAGTCGTCATGGCCAGGGGCAGTAGAATTTGGGTAGAGATCTGGAAGAGCAACTCCAGAGCCCCAAGCGATGAGTGGCGTGCGCGTATTATCGGGATGGCCATCGCCATGGCTGCCCCAGTCACTCATGCCGTGATCCGCAGTGAATATGAAGGCCGTCCTCTCGTCACCAAAGAACTTTTGCACGAGTTCCGTCACCTCCTTGACGCCCTGATCGACGACCTGGATGTTGTGCAGATACTCCTTGGAGTAAGGGCGATAAGAGTGTCCTGCCGTATCCAGACCAAGGAGGTGTAGGAAGAAAATATTCTTGTCCTGACGAAGCTCCCTGTTCAGCGTTTGATTTGCGGCAGCTTGGGCGAAGAAATCCTTGACATGGTCGAAGACCCAGAGGTCAAGTCGGGTGGCATCTTTGGAGAAGTCCTCGAACTCGGGCTCGTAGGTGATCGCGTCAACTCGTCCGGGCACGGCGCCTCGCTCGAACATGGGAAGGATATCGGGACTTCCCCAGCTCCAGGTGTGCCGGCTGCGGTTGAAGACACTGTCGAAGTCGACGGGGTTCAGCTTCCAGCCAGTGGCCACGGCTGAAACGTCTTCGTACAGCCCAGCGATCAGGGCGACATGACCGGGTCGAGACTCGGTGGGAACCCGTGTGTGAGAAACGCCAAAAGTCCCATGATCAAGTACTCGAGAGCGGAGGAACGGGGCCAAGGGCTTCGGAAGCAGGTCGTCGTCCGGCTTAGGGTATGGTTCAGGAAAGGGTAGGAAAGCCTTATCAGCGCGTAAGCCATCTCCTGCAAGACGGAAAAAACAGTTGATTAGAACGGCGCAGCAAACAGGGGGAGGTATAAGTCGACTGACCCACGATAAGAAACAGCCTGTCCGCCGGGGCTTTGGCGGTGTCCGAACGTCCAACGCCGATCAGCTGCATGCCCGAGACGACAGGGCTGACAAAGTAGACATCGAATATGGAAAACAGATAGACGAGGTGAAAGACAATGGCCGTAGCAAGGAACGCGAAGCGAGTGACTGCCGCCATGACGAAGCGGTTCGAGGGAGGATGAGGAGACAGGTTCAGCGCGGCATTGGCGGGTAAGCGAAGCTGTCGGACGCCGGGAGACTTGAACTAACGCCTTGTCCAGCCAAACTTGCGACAGGCCAGCAGCATTGACAGCCCTAGATTAAGGAGACACGGCTGTCACTGTCGCTGGTCAGTAAATGCAGCAAAGTTGGCTATTCGTTAGCCTGGCGCAGTCACGTGGAAACTTGCTCTTAGATGCACCGATAACGGCATGGCTACTGGCTAGTGCCATGTCGCGTGGCACGGATAATGATAAGAGCGTGTAAAGCGGAAAACCTCTTATCGCTAGTTTGAATTATCTCAGCATTGTCAGCCTTGTCACCTTCTTGTGACCTCCTCAACCGACCGGCGCCCTCTTTTGCGGGGGAAAGCTTGCAACGACGACAGCATGGCAATAGATCTCTCCATCGCAGCACACCAAGTCGTCGACGAGGAAGCGCGAGCCGAGGTCGACGTACTCAACTCCCGATTAGAACAGACAAGCCAATTGACCCGAAAAATCCAAGCATGTCTCGGCCGACTAGAAGCCTCAAGTCAAAGAGTGAGGGACGTCGCCGGTCCATTAAACGGCGAGACACAGCGTCTTCAGCTACTAGGACACAGTGAGCAGCAAGATGGCCTTTTTCCTGTCATAGTTATCGGCGCGCATAGACTAAGGGGGGGCAAGATATCGATGCCGTACTCGGCGCGATCGAACGACTGCGCCAGCCAGCCGATAGCAAAGACGATGAGCAAAACGTCATTCGATCTGGCCCTGAAAGAGCTGGTCTCTCGAGCTACCTCGCGTCTCTAAAACGGCTCAACAAGTCTTTGTCAGATATGCAGACGTCCAATTTGCGCGCCAACCAGCACACGATGAACGACCTCACTCGTCTCATCAAGGCCGGAAATTCTCAGCTAGAAAGCCACTTCGAAAGACTACTTCAAACAGAAACACCGCGCTCGATCGAGCCTCTGCATTATGTCACGAAAGAAATGTCGTTTCCTGTTCTTTCGCAGGATAAGATCGCCCGTTTGGGCCTGATATACTCTCACCTTGCCAGCCAACAAGGCAGCAGCCACGGCTCCCTAGTGTCTGACATGTACGCGGAGATTCGAGGCTCATACTTGTCCCTGTCGCTGGCCAACTTGGCTGCGGCAAGCGTTTCCACAGCGAAGAAGAAGAATCCGGGAGCAATATACCGTCCAGGCACAAACGGCATCGGGACATATGCGAAGTCCATGGAAGGGCTCTTTCTGTCGGAGTACGACAATATTTGCAGCATCTTCACACGCGATGATTGGGGGCCTTTGTTTCAAACGACCTGTGAAGCCGCGTTGGCGGAACTGGCACGAACTATCCGAGAGCTGAACGCTCATATCAAAGCTCATATCGGGACCGATTGCTTCTTGGCCTACGAGGTTACCGAGATCCTTTCTCGGTTATCTGATCAAATCGGCACGCGAACCGGAGAGCTCAAGTCGTCATTTTCCGGCATTCTGAAGCCCATACGAGAGACTGCTAAATCATCATTTCCCGAGCTACTCGAGGAGACTAGACGCAAAATTGGAAATCTTCAGTCTCTGCCGCCGGACGGCTCTGCAGCGCCTATTGTATTCGAGACAATGCAGCGCCTTCAAGCCATGTATGAGCTCCTGCAGCCTGTCTGCAGAATCATGGTTTACCTCGGCGACGGTGGCTGGAAAGCAAGTGCGTCTTCCAGCGGTCGCTCAGGAGATGCAATACCAAGCATCGACATCGGGGCGGACGGAAAGAAGATCTTGGGACATTACTGCTCGGACACTATCGACAGCCTCCTTTCTTCTCTCAACGACAAGGCCCTGGTCATCTTCGGTAGGAACAAATCAGCGACTGGTGTTTTTCTTGCCAACTGCACAGTCGTCATCGAGCGGATGATCCGCGACTCGGATCTCGGGAAGGACCTGGATGAGGGCATGACGAACACCCTGGATAGGTGGCGCAAGAAAGCGACGGGCCTCTACACCGACATGTGCAAGGACCTTTCGATATACCTCTTTGATTCCATACACACCAACCGCTCACAGCGACCGGCATCCGGTCAGGCCGACTCAGCGTCAGTCGTCAAGGGACTGAGCAGCAAGGACAAGGAAAAGATCAAGGAGAAATTCGTTCAGTTCAATGGCGGTTTTGACGATATGGTTTCCAAGCACAAATCTTATGCCATGGAACCAGAAGTTCGCTCCATGCTGGGAGATGACATTCGTCAAAAGCTCCAGCCTCTCTATGATCGCTTCTGGGACCGCTATCATGAGATTGACAAGGGCAGGGGTAAATATGTCAAGTATGATAAGTCTGCTATTGCCGCCATCTTTACCAGTCTCAGCGCATAGGCCTTTTTCTGTCAAACTAGGTTCTAGGGATGTATGTACATATTACTTGGCGTCTACAGATGAGTTCTCTGAGGATATCTGTACACACAAACTACAACGACGCACAGTCACATAGCTCGGGTCTTTTTTTCATTACGGATACTATCGGACGATATCAATGGCAACGAGTGATGAATGCGAGTGATGATGTCGATAATCTGGCTAGGCTAGTATCCGTAGTACCTTTTTACTGAGGTAGCTCGAAAGCCCCGCTATCAGCATAGCACCAAGGATGCTGATCGGATCCTGATAGCTGCTTACCGAGGCATTGTACCTATCCGCTCTATCTTAGCAACTCTTCTCTTCGAGGCAACACGTCCAAATCGTCCTGCAGAAAGGCCAGCGCCATCTCTCACTGCTGAGACCGAAGTTTTCCGTCTTTCCTTGATTTCACGCATCGATCGCAAGCTTCGCCCTCTCTATTTCGGGCCTTACTTCCGAGGCGGCCGCCTCCACGTTCTATGGTCGAATGTCTGACCAGCCGACCTCTTGGCTACGATTAGCCGCAGAAATGGGCAGGAAGCGGAAACTTGGCGACATCGCCATGGACCTTCTTTTGTTTGCCGGAGTGGTCCGTCTGCTCTGCCGCGCTTCTTCGTATCGTGACAGTCGTCGCGAATCACTAACAAGACGCAGATGACGGCCGGTCTCTACATAGCCCAAAATTTCCTGCATCCAATCCTCAGCAACATTGCCGATCCAGACAAGGAGAAGCACGAGCAGGCGCGGCGTCAGGCCAAAGCACACCTGGAGAGACTCAACCGACCGAGGAACGTCGAAAATGGTGTGCGCGATGACGAGCGGGCTCAACAGGCAGGGTCCAATACCGAGGACCTTGTTCTGAACGAATATGAGAGCATGGTGGCTCTAGAAATGGTTGCGTCGCAAGATATACATGTTGGGTTCGATGGTAAGCAACATGAACATATTGCCGGGCTACGAATTTTGAGATGTGCACGTCTTATTTCTCGACCATGCGCTAATCGCAAGTGCAAAGACATTGGGGGTCTGGACATGATCATTGAGGAGCTGAAGGAATCGGTCATCTATCCTCTCACGCTACCGCACCTTTACTCGCACTCCGCATCGCTTCTCTCTGCGCCGTCGGGCGTACTTCTTTTCGGACCTCCCGGCTGTGGCAAGACCATGTTAGCAAAAGCCGTGGCGCGCGAGAGCGGCGCATCCTTCATAAACCTTCACATATCTACCATAACGGAGAAATGGTACGGAGACTCGAATAAGATTGTCAGAGCGGTCTTCTCTCTTGCTCGCAAGATGCAGCCCTCGATCATCTTCATCGACGAGATCGACGCAGTCCTAGGGAGACGGAGAAGTGGCGAGCATGAAGCCAGCGGGATGGTCAAAGCCGAGTAAGCAAGACTGCGGCATTGGCATATCATTGGTCCGTGACCTTGACCAAGTACAGATTCATGACGCTGTGGGATGGTCTTACGTCGGCAAACTCATCCGGCAGACCGGCTCAGATCGTCGTACTGGGGGCGACGAATCGCATCCACGACATTGACGACGCCATTCTTCGCCGCATGCCGAAGAAGTTTCCCGTGCCACTGCCAGGCCAGGCACAACGTCGAAAGATTCTCGAGTTGCTCTTGCAGGAAACGAAAAGAGATGCGCGAGATTTCGATCTCGATTACGTGTCACAGGTTACAGCCGGCATGTCTGGCAGCGACATCAAGGAAGCCTGCCGAGAGGCAGCGATGGCGCCAGTGCGGGAATATCTGAAGACTTATGCGAATGATCGGAGGCATATGGCGACTGCAAACCCAAGCGAATTCCGAGGCATCAGGACATCTGATTTTGCCGGACGGATCAGCAGACAGGTTCCCGTTGAGGATAAGGGTAACTCCACGGAAGCCGGCTACGAAAGTCTATAGAAGATGCCAAGATGGTGACAGTAGGTAGGATGCATGTACATACAGAGAGGCTTTTTGCCTTTTTCATTTTTCCACTCCTCGAAATCGGTTGTCTTTTTCCGCGTCACCACTTTGCGCTGCGTCTTCTAGATTAAGATGGTTGGGTCGCCCATTTTTTCTTCGTGGCTCGCCGTATGTGCACGTTCAACAGTCTTTCACACATGTTTTTTCCAGTACACACTTCGTCGTTGGGGCTGCTTGAGTCTTGAGTCTTGAGTCTTGACACGCTATCGGAGAATAAAGGACGAACCCACGTGATATCTGTCTGGTCAACTTCACGTGACAACTCTTTCATGGCCGTGAACATTGCCTGTTGGAAAGACGCGTTTACATATCTCTAGACTGTGACTCTCTGAGGCTTTCATTTCTTGACCTACGCCTCCTCCGACTTCTCAGAAGCAGTATATCCGTCTCTATCTCGCTCTCATTTTTTCAGCTGTGCTACTTCAGGGACGTGCTCCTCAAAAATGGCTGCTGCAGCTTCTGGCGCCTTCGATCTCCCAAGGCTTCGGGTTTCATTCGCCTTCGAGGTCAGCCCACAGCATAAATCTCCTGGCCTGGGCAAAGACGTCATTTTTCGTCATTCTAATCATGTTCTCTGATCAGAACGATACGGCCTTCTTGAAAACCGATGACAACGTGGCGGGTAAGCCTGCTCTCACCTCAACCCTCTCGCTGATCGATGTAGTGTCCGGTGGTAACGGAAAGCCAGAGTTCTTCGACGTCAAGTTTTGCCCATATCAGCCACTCAACTGCGACGCCGTATTCGCAGCCGTCAGCAAGAAGCATGTCGGTCGTACTCGAAGTCGCGGCTCTGCCGAGGAAGAAGATGTCCGAAAATGCTGAATTCCCCCCTTTAGGTCGTTCTGTGCCGGCTTCGCCATGGGTCGGAAGACGCCAATCCCTGTGAGATCATGAGCGTCATCAGGGATGATGATGTGAGCTGGTTCTCTTACTTCTCATCTCTCACTCGAGTCGACTTGAACGGCAACTAAGTAAGTCGCAGCATGAGGCTTCTAGTTGCTGCTGCACTTGGACCAGGGATCCTGTCAGTGGAAGTCCGTATCTTTGCATCGGCGGTGTCGATGCCAAGGTCAAGATCTATGATGTTTGCAACCTCAACTTAGTCGAGGTAGGCTACGTCGCGAGGACTTGGTCAGCGCTTTCGAAACTAAAGCACCGTCTCACTTAGTGCCTCGTCGGTCACGGGGGTGTAAGGCTTCGCACGCTTTATCTTGAGAACCCGATGCGTGACTGATGTTCGATAGGATGTCAACGACCTCGCAACTTCTCCCGTTGACTCGTCCATCATCGCATCTGCTTCAGACGACACCAGCATCCGCATTTGGAGCATCGATCCGGTACACAGGAAGCAGCCTTGTCTGTGCATTCTTGCCGGTGAAGGACACTCATGGAATCTGTTGACCTTGGTATTTGTTCACACCAACACAGTGACACTGCAATGCTTGATTAGCGCTAAATGGGCTTTCAGGCGTTTCACAACAATGGCCGATATCTTCTGTCTGGAGGACATGACCAGGTCATCAATCTGGTGAGATTTCTTCTTGCCCTGCCTCATTTGCATCATGACTGATTTTCGCCTACCAAGTGGACGATACCAGATCTCCCGACGAGCCCCGTCACAACACCATTGCAGATTCACTATCCTCATTTCTCGACATCGGCCATACACAGCGGCATTGTTGATTGGTAAGGTTCAAGTGCCCAAAGGTTTTGACTTTGACAAGCCGCTGAATGCTGTTATGACTTCTGTCGTGCGAAATGCCTACCTAGTGTCGCTTTCTATGGAGACCAGATCTTATCCAGAGCTTGTCACGACAATGTCATTGTCCTATGGCGGATTGAAGGCTTCTCATCCGACAACCCACCTCTTCCACAAAGCGCGGCGCCTACTCCGCAGATCGTGGTTCCCTCCAATGAAGATCCGGATCGGCTCACGCGGTCTGCTTTTGTCCCGACCATATCGAGCATCTGTCCGGCACAGTATACTCGCCTTCTCGAATTCCATACCCCCAGCTGCGGACCGCAGTTCTTCATGCGCTTCAAGCTGCATCACGTGCCCGGGCAAAATCCGGTGCTGGCCTTCTGCAACGCCGCGGGGAACATCTTCTTCTGGGACTTGAACAGACTGCCGCGTTACCGCAACGTTATGCAAGCAACTCGCCATCTTCACAGTGATGCGGGCAAGCCAGGACAACTTCCGACTTGGCTCAAGCCAGTTATCCCGCGGCCGAGAGGGGAATCCAGCGGAAGAGTACGCGTGTCGGGTAGTGACATTGATTCCACAACCTCCGGACAGGTTGAAAGCGTCGAATCGAGTCCGGAGACTCTGGCGTCATGGGCCTCCAAATACAGCATAGAGGATCCGCAAGAGCCATTGCGAGCGCACAAGACAGAATCGTCGTCCACCAACTTCGTCGGACGCCAAGCAGCGTGGAGTCCTAGTGGCGAGTGGTGTGTGGTGGTGGGGAGCTCAAATACAACGCTCATACTGCAGCGTCAAGTAAATTGATCCACCTCAGACCATGGAGGTGTCAATGTCATCGACACAACCAACAAGTTGCGCCAGACGATGCTCACCTCGTTTGCTTTCCGAGTGATGAAGGTCGTCCGTCTACCCTGAGACCGCTACGTGTGCTTCCAGCATCGCCAGAGCAGTCTCGTCCGCCTCGTCTCTCTCGTCAACAAGTGTCTCGAGTAGATCCATGGCGTGGTCTGACAGCGAATGGCGTCTTGCCTCGGCCTCAACCGGCCGTTCAGTCGCCCACCGCGTTATCGAGACGAGATCCGCTGCGAGAAGATCGACTGTCGCGCGGAGACTGAGGAAGCGACTGTCGTTTCGATATGGCAGTATATCAGCCAGGGAATCCATCCGACGACCAATGTCTTCGATGTCGGCAAGCGCAACGGCTTGCAACGAGTCTCTATCTCTATCGACAACCGCCGCACCACCAAGGTCCATATCGTCAAGGGTGCCCTCATCAGGAGCCTGAGCATCTGACGGCTCTGAGCTTCGCGGGCGGAGAAGGTGTCCTGCATCGCCCTGCGACTTGAATCGATATTCGGCGTAGACATTGTAGACTTCGCAGCTGAAAAGCGCGAGCTGGAAATCGACTGCGCACACGGCATTGGGCCTCCTCTGGTCGTAAGGATATTTTCGCATGAGGGCCTCAAGGAAAGACTTGACCTTGGCCATGTTGGTAGAATATCCCCATCTCTGGGGTCCGGAAAATCCTCGACATGCGACAGACGCTGGCGTAAAACCTCGCACCTCTCCTACGTTCTTCGCATCCAAGGACCGCCGGCCACGTCGTGGGAACGCCTTCTCGCCCGACCGCAGCAAGATCTCGGCGCCGGCGCACCAGAGGTCGTATTTCCGAAGGTCAATCGGTCGACTATTCGGCCGAAGCTGGAGGAGAAGCCTGTAGGCTCTCGCCGCGCGTCTGACCTGCCCGTGGTCTAGGAGCTGGTGTACAGACCTAACCAGTATATCGAGAGTTTGTTCGCAGCTGGCGGCCGGTTTTGCGACGTTCTGTACATTGACGCGTTCATGTGCCTGACGCTGGTTTCGAGGCACCATTCTTGCGGATGCTGGTGGTGGCATAGCTTCATGATGATGGATGATAATCTTGAAAGTTGAACGTCACATATCTTATCAAGTTATCACTGATCCAAACGTGTCTAGGGTATTTACCAGGCACTGGCAGTATTTGGAGATGTTTACTAAGCAACTGGCCCGTTGACGGTCGACCTGAAACCAATAGTTTCCTCATGGCAGATGTTTTAGTTACGGACGAAGTTAAACAACGTGTAGTAACTTTACGGGGTCTACGATCGTACACGCCTGGAGTGCCTCGGGAGATGTTTCTCTGCCCTCCTCGTCTAGGTCCCAGCGGTCAATGGAAGACATATGTACCTAGCTGATCCCTCATAATAGCGAGATTGACACATGACAGCATCGTGCTGTGAAAGCTATCGTGACCTTAACAGACTATATGAAGGTCCTATGTAAAGGTCATCGGAATCTGAACAAAGAACAAAGGCAACGACAAAAATACTGTCATCGATACGCGAAGTACTCGGTTTGGTGGCTCTAAGACGTGGCCTCACGACTTTTCCGGTAAACAGCCTGAGAAACGTGAGCAAGTCGCAACAGCATAGTCTTTCTTCACCGGGAACACCGTACCTCTTGTTCCGTCTGCAATTCGCCAATGATAGGGGCAAGCTCGTTCAACAATTCGTATGCCTTCTTGTGATACTCGATCTGAGCGGCGATGAGCTCCACCAGATTGTGAAGCGGCTCAGGGGAGTCGAGAACCTGTTGAAAGCAAGTCAGTATCCCCGACGATAAATGTAAGCTGCCTGTTCACCGACGTTTTTCATGACCCCGACAGCTTCCTCGGTTTGGGTGACAAAGTCATCCTCCGCCTTCTCAATGTCTTCCTGGGCCTCTGGACTGAGTTCCTGCTCTTCTTGCGGGCTAGCTAGGTAGCCCTGGCCGCCGAGCTTGAAGGCTGTTCCTTTGGCTTGGGCCTTGGTAGTGTCGAGGGTCAACCTGGACTTTTCAACGTTCCTTCTGGCACGCGCCGCGAACGACAGATTGGTGTTCAGTGTCGTGTTCCAGCCCGCGAGGAAGCGACTCTGAATCTGAGAATCCTGAGCCAGCCGAGCCTCACCCACGCGTTCCATGACGAGGGCATATTTCTCTAGAGCAGTGGCCAGAGGATCTTCGCCTGCGCCGGTGTGGTTCTGGTGAAGAAGCTGGCTGCTGGACAAGCTAGCGCGGGCAATGGCATGGCTAAAAGTCTTCGGCTGAGGCTTTGCTGAAGGTGGTGCAACAAGGGCCGCCTGGGCTTCTGCCGTAGATGCTGCAGACGACAGAAGACTGACTTTCTCGCTGACGGTGCGGCCGAGGTCCTGAAAAGTTTCCCTAATGTTGGGGGGATAGTCATAGGATTCGTTTGCGTATTGGGAACTTTGGACCCAAGTAAGCCGGATTGCCGTGAGAAGAGAGGTTGAGAGCACTCCGACTCACGTCACGGCGAAAAGTTTTTGGTGAGCTTGCTTCAAGGCATCCACCTTCTTTTCGAGATCAATGTATTCAGCGGGCAGTTGAGTCTGGCAGAGAGACAGGTGAGTCAGCTTCGGTTATACACAAGAGCCAGTACCCTGCGTGAGTAGCTTCACCTTGCCATCGGCCTGACCGAGAAGCTGCTCCTTGGTGAGCTGAAATGTCCGCGACGCGAAGGGCGTCAGTTGCGCTCCGAAGTTTCTGCAGCACGAACATTAACGCTCGGCTCTCTCTCCTCAACACCTTCAGCGGGCTCACGATAGATTCTTGCCGAAGCTTTTGAAGTCCATTTTGTGTATTGGTCACGGACGTGACTGGGCCTGAAAGGTTTTTGGAGTATAGATAGGTAGGTAAAGGGGAGGGTCAGGTGCGGGATGGACAGAGAGGTTGCATGTATGTATGTCGCGATGACGTGCGCCTGATAACGACTGTGGAGGGGGGGGAAGAGAAGAGGTCGAGGAAAAAACTCGGTTGGAGATGAGATGATTTACCACCGTCAGGCGTCAGTCAGCCCACCCCTCTTCAGTGGAGTGTCCCAGTTTCTCTCCGCACTTCTCGTCAACAGGCTACAGCGCCCCTTTCCGCCGTGGGGCCTTGGCTGACGCGCGTGAGCAAAAAACCGGTCATGATCACGTGTTCTTGATAGTCAAGGCATGCGGCATGAAGCACTTTATTACAACGATATGACATTGACGGTATACCGTATAAGTGAATAACCTTATAAAAACACCTCTGACCATGGCTTTCGCCATATCACCATTCATTCATAAAGTGCCTACGGAATTACCTGCCTGACAAGAAATAGATAAAGCCTACCTATTCGGCATCCTATTAAGCACATGACGCTTCGTATCCTCACTGTGAGTGGAAACAAAACAAGTCAAATAGAACGATGTTAGCCATTGGCTTCCTGTATGCCATGGGCTGTGTACAAGTCCGCGACTGACGGCGACACGCTTCGCCATTCGAGCCAACTTCCTCCTTTTATATGTTAACCGATCAATAGACCATGATCCTTACGGGGTACAAGAGACCAAGGTGAGTAAGAGGTTTCTCCAGAGGATTTCATCTTCCTTGAACAAAAATTGAAAACTACTATCGTAGCAGTAGATTTCAGAGTGTAGTCAAGGGTCGACCAGGGCAGTCGCCGGGCCTTTACGCGACAGGATGAACGCCAAGTGAACCATGTCTCTTGAGGCAACTTTGATGGCAATGGGGCGGTCAGAGTTTCAGACTTTGCTACATAGTAATATATGTAGCATCTGTGAATTCATGCCGTCATGATTATACAGATTTTTTTTATTACTCTGTTCATTCGTCCGGAACTGCCATCATGTTAGCTCGACTTCCATAAGGCGGTGAAGGAGTCTTCTTACTGTCAATATCCCCGTTGTCAATAGACTCGGTGATAACCCGAGGAGGCTTGCCATCCACAAGACACCCGACGCTGTAAGCCGTCCCCAAAATCTCCTTCACAGTTCCTTTCAGATCCTTGGAGAAAGACTTGAAACGCATCGTCCGCGCAATCTCGATGATTTCATCCAAGCTCACGGATTTGTTGTGCTTGATGTTCTTCTCCTTTTTCCTGTCTCGAGGTGGCTCTTTGAGTGCCTTGATGATGAGAGACGAAGCTGTCGGTACGACCGACACCTGAGCTTGGCGATTCTGGATCGTGAGCTTGACTGTTACGCGCAAGCCTTTCTGTTTGAATCAAGTAAGTGAACTGTGACGGAAGAGTACCCATGAAATGGAACCTACCCAGTCGCCAGTTGCCTTTGCGATATCTTCTCCGACCTTCTTAGGAGACAGGCCCAGGGGACCGATTTTGGGCGCTAGAGCTGACGAAGCACCGACTTCGCCACCGGTAGCTCGAAGGTGACTAGGGGAAGTTATCAGAAGCTGCTGTCGATTGTAGAGAGATATGGCGAAGAGAGGTTGATCATACATCACCTTCACTTCATTGGGGTCGAACTTGGGCGCTGAATGATGGTGAGCATGTTGGGGCGGAAGAAGTCAGTCGTAGGGAGCTTTACGCATCGTGCGTGATTTAAGTTGCAGCAGAGGCTCGTGGTTTGCTTGCTGAACGTGGTATCTGGGGTATTGAACGGCGGTGGTTGAATCGAGAACGCCGCTGAAGCTCTTTTGTCGGCAGCAGAAAAAAAGTACAGGAGAAAAGTCGAGAATGTGCGCTCTCGACTGGCCCTGCTGAGGCTAGTCTACCCTAGCTTATCTAAGCGTGAGCATCTTCGTACCTAGAGGCTAGAAGGTGTGTGTGCACTGAGGACCCGCTTTTCTCCTGAAAACCGACGTTCTCTCTCTCCATCAGATCAGTCTCCGTGAATGAATACAAGGGAAGTCCTATGTCAAACGGTATCCTACAAGGTGATCTGCCTTGGCACTTATCTAGTCTCTACTCGCAACTCATAGGTGTGCCAAGACTTGCAAATAGGTATTCGCAGGAAGCAGGTTCAGCTCCATCCAACAAAACTGATGAGAAAATCAAAGGCGAAGGGTGGCCAAGGAGGGGAGATGATGCCCCTTCTTGCAGGAAAAGAAAAGATCTTTAGGTTCCAACATAATGCCATGCTTCTTACAAGAGAAAGTGTGTTCTAGTCCAATACCAACGCCCCAAGCAGAATGTTATGACAGTAGAATCGTTTGCAGAGAGACCTGCCTAGGAGAAATCGAACCGGTCAGGCAGCATGATTGGAGCCGTCAGGGTCCAGATGTACAGGCCATAGCATATCCACGCACTGACAATCTTGACCCAGCTTGCGGCGTACGTTCGGCCAACAGTAGCAAAATCGCCGTCTTGCTTCGTTTCCTCGTACTTTAGTGTGAGCAGAGTGGACACCCAGGCAGTGGCCAGGAAGAAGATGATGTGGAAGATGGTGTAGTTGTATTGAGTTCGGGAACGCTCGTCATCTTGCTCAGAACCCTCGAGCCCGTCGCTTTCCATGTCCGATAGCTCGGCATCTGCAGGCAGGCTGCCTTCGTCAATCGCGCGACGTAGAGCCTCGGCCCGCATTTCGCGCCGAGCGCTGGGCTGCTGAACGACTAGGTCGTGCTGATCGTCATCTTCTGGCAGTCGTATGGCGCCATCAGTGGATCCGAGACCCAGGCTTTGGGTGGCAGCACGAGTTGTGGTATATGCGATGGTAAGCATAGTCACGATGGCGCCGATGATGACAGAAGTTGTCCTCGTCTCCTGACCGCGGATCAAAGGATTGCATCGATTGTCGCCATCCGGTTCCATCGAAACGGCCGACATTGTAAGGTATGTGCAGTATGCGGCAACCATAGCCGCCTGAGCGAGACCTGCCCGGGGGTTGTGTTCTTGAACAGTCGGATTGACAGAGACGAATGAAATGGCGACCCAGAGTATGAGGTTGATACTGATGACGGCTTGATTCATCGAGCAGTTCCTCCCCGCGAAGAAGATAAACTGAACCACGGTCATGGCGATGGATGCCAGGTACATCCCGAGGGTTGAGCCGATCAGTATAGAGCGCCAGAGCTTGGAGTCGCTATATTCTATTTGCGCCAGACAGTATTCAGCCCAGTTATGGGCCAGGTCAACGAGCAGTATGAGGCCGAGAAGGAGAAAAAGCATGGCGCAAATGAGAGATACGTAATTGCCCCAAAACATGAAGAACCTGTCGGGGATCAAGAAGGCCAAAACGATAAGAGCCATCCAGGTGATCAACTTCGGGCCCCAGTACCCATTTTGAATGGCCGCACGGGGACCCCTGGAGGACTTGACGCCGAGAAGCAGGCCGGCCAGGAGGAGATGCATGAGGCCGAGGGCAAAGTTGATCCGGTGGACGGCCAGCCAGCCGTAGCACTGGCCAGTAGGACAGTTTATCTTAACGTAGTCGAGCGTGAGATGCTGCAGTTTCTCGATGGCCCATGGCGTGAGCATCACCCAGGCGAGGATAGAGTTGACGAGGAGGATTAGGGCGTATGCGATACGCGTGGCCACGCTGCCGAGGAGACTTAGCGACGCCAGCAATGTCATATTCGCCATCATACCTGTTGCCACACTTTCCACACGCGCGGCAGACCATGGAGCATGTAGCCGCTCCGCAGCAAGTTGCTGCGAAAGACATGACCTGGTGAAATAACATGAGTGGCGTTGGACGTCGCGGGAGGATCGGGACGACATACCGAGCCTATGCTCGGCACCGCGAGCAGTGGAAGGGATAGAGCCGCACCCATAGTGCTATCTTAGAGCCAAGCCGAGTAGCCGGTGGTGCTTGCGACGCGCTCGAGGCGGCGGAGGTTGAAGAGGGTGGCGATGGTCAAGGACGGGAATGCGTGCCTCGGCTCGACATTCTGCGACAGACTACGGATATGGACATATCTACTAGATACACAACATTATTGGTTAGCCTGTGATTACGTACTCCGCACATCATACAGCCATGCTACTGGTACATCGACATCGAGCTCCGCTCTCTGTGCTCATGAGTCATGAGTCATCAGGTTACCTGGCAGGCCGACCTCGCTTCAAATTCCCGAACCCGCAACGCAGCGACTCTGTCCCAACGTCAGTCACCGATCAAGCCATCTCTGGGCGAGCTGCCTTGATGGATCGTGCGAGGAAACGTAATTCAATCCCACCCCAGCCGTTTTTCCTTCTCATTGCTGACTTCTCCGGGCTACAGGCGAGCTGCGTTCCCTCAACGAACGAGCCTGGAGTGGTGATAAAGGTTAGTGCATGGCGCGCAAAGAGAACGAGATAAAGGTCATCGTGGCGCCCCGCGAAACGTATGTGAAGAGGAGGAAATTCACGCTTGTTTCTTCTTGTTTCTGACACCTTGAATGCAGATCTTTTCACGGTTGGAGGCTCCCTCCATTCATCATTGAAGAAGAATACGGCCTTCATCAAACGATTGCGAACCGCGATCTCTCCTGCGACTCTCGGTACCTTCTTGCAAGAAATCCGAACGCTTAGCCTCCACAAATACCTCTCTGAAATTGTATCCGCCTGCTATGAGGGCCTCTGCAGACTCAAGTCGCCCGTGGAGGTTGAGGCCGGGGTCGAGATAGTGAGCGCCCTCCATCAGCGCTTTGGTCCCGCCGATTTCACCCAATATCTGGCCTGGCTTCTCGGAAAAGGCATGACAACACCCGACAAAGGTTTCCTCAAGAACTTAACGCCGGATGCTCGCGAGAAGGAGGAGAAAGAGCGCATCATTCGTCAGCGAGCTCTGCTCCGCGTCATCACCGAGCTGTGGCTGGTTGGCGCCTTGAGAACTCTGGACGATGCCATTAAACCCGATGATGCCACCAAGGGCGCCGCGGGAAAGGACATCGAGCTCAAACCACGGTCCAACTCCAGCAAAGGCGGCTCGGCTGAACCGTTCCCCCTCGAGGTTCTCAAGGATCTTCTCGGCCATGATAGAGAACACACAAACTTGCCGTTGCTCGTAATCTTCGTCAAGGCCTTCAGCTGGGATGTCTTGGGCATCAAACCCGCCATGTCCGAGGCCCGAAAGTCTGGTGAAGAGGATGGCTATCCCAGTGCGCCCTCTAGAGCTATTCAAGTCAACGAGGAAATCCCTGATTCGATCATTGCCGAACTGCCTTTCACCCCACCAGACGTGGCCGAGCGTTTTCGCAACGTTTTGAAAGGGTATTACGACGACGTTGCGGCGCATATAGTTCGAGATCAAAAGTCCATCCAGTCCCAAGCTCGGAGAAATGCAGAAGCATATGTCAAGTCCGGCGAAGTTTTCGAGGACCGCCGAGCCAACTTTGAGAAGCTTGTCAAAGCGCAAGATAAGCTGGTTACGAATGCTCAAGTCATTGCCGATATCATTGGAGCGGAGATGCCTGATTTGAAAGAGTCGGATGATCCGTTGGCTACCTCGAGCGGTTCGATAGGCCTTGTCAAGACTGGCGACTACCTGCGGTCCATGGGTGAAGGGCCTGGCATCTGGGCGGACGAGGACGAACGTCGCTTCTACGAGAATTTGGTCGATCTGAAAGGCAAAGTCCCGCCTATCCTCCTAGAGGATGGGAGAAAGAAAAAACCCGACACAGATGATCAGGTTGGCAAGAAAAACGACCAGTGCGACACGCCTGATGCCGCAAAGTTGGCCGAGCAGGCCGACGAGCAGTCTCTGGCCATTGCCAATAAGTCTATTGGTGCCCAAGTTGACGGACTTTTACTGCGTCTGCCTGAACTCACCAACAAGGACATAATCGATCAGACTGCTGTCGACTTTTGCTTCCTCAACTCCAAAGCCTCTCGAAACCGCCTGATCAAGGCTTTGACCGAGGTACCCAAGGGTCGCAGCGACCTGCTTCCCTCTTGGTCACGCCTCGTCGCCACGTTGGGACGATACTTGCCCGACATTCCTAAGGGCCTGGTTGATTATCTCGACAACGAATTCCGTAGCCTTCAGCGGCGAAAGGAAAAAGAATTCCTTGGGCAGGTCCGGCTTTCCAACATTCGGTACCTCGCGGAGTTGACCAAATTCGGAGTCGTTCCCGAGCATGTCGTTTTCCACTGTCTAAAGGTCAGTTTGGACGACTTTTCACGCATGAACATTGAGATTCTCTGCAACCTTATCGAGAACTGCGGTCGATATCTGCTCAAAACTCCCGAGACGGCGCCAAGAATGCAAAGCTTCCTGGAGACTTTGCAACGCAAAAAATCCGTGCAGCACATCGGCCAGCCTGAGAGGATGTTGATTGACAATGCTGTGTACTACGTCGATCCCCCCGAAAGGCCTGCCATCGAACAAAAGGAGCGTACGCCAATGGAGCTCTTTGTGCGAAGGCTCGTCTACGGTGACTTGACCAAACGCAACTACGGCAAAGTCTTGAAGCAAATCCGGAGATTCCACTGGGAAGAAGAAGACGTAAGCCGCCCGGCCCGTTGAGTTGGAGAGTAACACTGACCACTAGCCTCACAGGTTGTTTCTTTGCTCGAAAAGGTGTTTTCCAAGCCCGGGAAGGTCAAGTACGGGAATATTCATCTCCTCGCAATTTTGTTGAGCTCCCTCCACCGCTATCATCCGGAGTTTGTGGTGAAGATCATCGACAACGTCATCGAGTCGGTGAGCTTCGGGTTGGAGCAGAACGACTTCAGGTTCTTCCAACGTCGCATTGCAGAGGTAAAGTACCTCGGCGAACTCTACAACTACCGAATGCTGGAGCATCCTGTCATCTTCGACACCATGTACAAAATCTTGACATTTGGATACGGTGAGCACGCAGAACCCGTCTCTCATCGGTGATCCAGCTCGTACTAATAGCCGTCTAATAGGCGGGCCGCCAGTCCCGGGACGCCTCAATCCATTCGATCCGCCAGATGACTTCTTTCGGATCCGTCTAATCGCCACCATCTTGGAGACTTGCGGAATGTTCTTCAACAGAGGGGCCGCCGGCAAGAGACTCGACTATTTCCTGTCGTTTTTTGACGTGAGTACTGAACCCGTCCTCGTAGAGAGTATCTGCTCATTGAGGTCATTAGTATTACGTGCATACAAAGGCGTCGCTCCCGATGGAAATCGAGTTCGTAATACACGACATGTTTGCAGTCACTCGGCCGCAATGGAAACTGGCTGCCAGCTTGGACGAGGCAGCCAAGGCGTTTCAGCTCGCCATCGCCCAAGATCAGAAGACTGCTGGAGGCGACAAAGCTGCGGATGGAGACGAAGCTACGAGCGAAGTTTCGTCAGAATTTGAGAACGGAGACGTTGATGACATGGAGCCATACGGCGATGGCGACGACGACACTGCTTCGGACGAGGACGAGATCGAGGTGAGCTATGTTTCTGGAAATGATGGAAGTCGCTGACTGGTGGCAAAGCAGGATGATGACGACGTCTCGGCGGCGCGACACAGCGACTTGGACGAGGACATTGTCGTGACTCGGCAAGAGGAGATGGTCGATCCCCAAGAGGAGGCTGATTTCGAGCGCGAATACGCCAAGATGATGTCCGAGAGCTTGGAATCGCGCAAGTTCGAGCGCAAACAGTTGTTTGACGTGCCGTTACCGGTCCGGCCCAAACACCGCGATGGATCGACCTCGACATCACAGGACACCGACAGTACCGCTGCCGGCAACACGATGGCCTTTTCTCTCTTGACGAAGAGAGGCAATCGTCAACAGGTTTGTGGGCCGTCTCGGTGGGCAGGGAGAGATTGGGTTCGCTAACGCGGACGTTTGCAGACGCGGACGGTGGAGCTGCCATCAGACTCAACATTTGCCATTGCTATGAAAACGCAACAGCGGGTGGAGAAGGAGGAACAGCAACGGATCAAGAATCTGGTTCTCAACTACGATCTCCAGCAGAGCGAGGACCAAGAAGGTGAGTTTCATGATAGAATGCCGAACGCGTGCTGGAACCGCCACTTACACCAGATGCGCAGGCCTCGATCGGTTACCGGCACTCCACCAGAATCGGGCTGAAAAGCCGGGTAAGGACCGGGGCCAAAGGATCAGAAAGCTGCAGTTGAGCGACGTCGATTGGTGAGCACAGTACCGGTGGTTCTGGGTCCACGTACCTAGATATAACCGGGGCGATATTTTATAGGCTGCCACGGATAATATCTCCGTGACAACCATGCATTAACGGCGATCACGAAAGGGTCGATGATGAGCGGGCGGGTGCGCGAACTCTGGACGGTTCTTCGTCCCTATAGTTCAGGCGGCGCCAAAAACAGCCTTGGTGACAGCCGTCCGACGAACGCGCGCGGCGAATGAACGTGTTGAACGCAACGAAATCATTCGAGCCACGCCTGGCAGTAACAACTCCGCGCGCCGTTGCGCCTGTCTATCTACCTGACCGGGCCGGGCGTTGGTGGAGGCGACAAGGGGGCTCTTTTACATGCAAGTCGGGGATGAGCGCAGTTAAAGGCAAAATGTGTACGTGCGTCGTGCGACAGGCGGGACACGTGGCTACCTATGTACATATGTACATACAATCTGTCATGGATGTGGCAGATGAAGAATTCAGAGGAGCTGTATCCGTAGGCTGCACAAGAGAAGAGGGTAAAGGTGCCAGGTCGGTAGGTAGGTATGTTCATTGAACAACAGCCAATGAAGCCTATTAATCGATTCAGGAGTCTGGGATCTATACGGAGGAGCTAGTGTTAGGGCTAGGGTTAGGGTTATTTATGCATAATCAGAAGTTTCTGCAGAAGTTTGTTGTATTCATGAGCCGTCAACATTCACAGATGTCCAGGCTGTGAACACTGAATACTAGTACCAGGATGAGAGCTATATCCGTGATGAATATCCGTATACCTCCCGGCTTCGGGTCATACCAAAAGGCTACTCTACGGATAGTAGGTGGTAGCAAGGTAGCACTAGGAGGCAGTAGGTGATAGGTAAGCGGGAGGCTGGTGTGCATGCTGGGGTCTGGAGTCACCACTGCCTGTTTTTCTTATGTTCGTCTCCTCTCTTCTACCTACTACCCAGGTAGCCATCGACACTGATGTCTGCGTCCAGCAACAACAGCGTGTGTCTTCAAGATCTTGTCCGCGTGAGACTTCGCGGCTTGACAAGATGGCCGCCATGGACGGATGGCCGGTCAAAGACGTACGTCGCCCTATTCGCAGGCCATACCCGCTTGCTACTGCTATCTACTACTAGTAGGTAAACATCGAACGCAATACTGACTACCAACCTCTATCATCTTATTCATAGATCGTCTACACCTCCATCGTCGGGGTGGTGATGCTGATGGCCTGTCTCGAGTGGTTCCTTTGGCTCGCAGCCTTCGTCTATTGCCTCGTCAAAGTCTTTCGAAAAGCCGAGCACTGGTCCATCCGCCTCCTTTGCATCGGCGTCGGCTTTGCCTTCGCCTTGCTTCGGTACGGTCATCCATCGACGTCCTCTGCTTCATCTCCAGGCTGATGGAACGATTGCAGCTTCATCTTTCTACCTATCATGGTAGTGACGCTGCCGCTGCCGAGTCAAGTATCGCGGCTCTGGCCCAGCTCGGCCGTGTCTTTCCTGCAGTGGTTCGCCTTTTGGAGCTTCGCTATCTTGCTCACCGTGCCCTGGCTGTTCTGCATCTACCAACTCGTCACCAACCAACTCGGCCGGACTAAACGCATCAAGCGCGTGCTCGACGACGTCACTGCTCCCAAGGTCGTCATCGTCATGCCGTGCTACCGCGAAGAGCTCGACGTCTTGGTCAAGGCTATCAATTCGGTCGTCGACTGCGACTATCCGCCGGCCTGTATCCATGTGTTTCTGTCCTTTGACGGCGAGCAGGTCGACGACCTCTATCTCAAGACCGTGGAGACTCTTGGCGTACCGCTCTTCACCGGAGCCGAGTACCCCAGCAGCATCGACGTGACGTACAAGGCGGCGCGCATAACCATATCCCGCTTCCCCCACGGCGGCAAGCGGCACTGCCAAAAGTCCACCTTTAAGCTCATCGACAAGGTGTATGCCCAGTACCTGAAGAGGAACGATAACCTCTTCATACTCTTCATCGACTCCGACTGCATCCTGGATAAGGTGTGTCTGCAAAACTTCGTCTACGACATGGAACTCAGCCCGGGAAACGCCAGGGACATGCTGGCCATGACGGGCGTCATCACGTCGACGACGCGCAAGCACAGCATCATCACCCTGCTCCAGGACATGGAGTATATCCACGGCCAGCTCTTCGAGCGTACGGTCGAATCAGGCTGCGGATCGGTGACGTGCCTGCCAGGAGCCCTTACCATGCTTCGCTTCTCGGCCTTTAGGAGAATGGCCAAGTATTACTTTGCGGATAAGGCAGAGCAGTGCGACGACCTCTTCGACTTCGCCAAGTGCCACTTGGGCGAGGACCGCTGGCTCACGCACCTCTTCATGATCGGGGCCAAGAAGCGCCATCAGATCCAGATGTGCACGTCGGCATTTTGCAAAACCGAAGCCGTCCAGACATATCGGTCCCTGGTTAAGCAGCGGCGCCGATGGTTTCTCGGCTTCGTCACCAACGAGGTCTGCATGCTGACCGACTGGCGACTGTGGAAGCGGTATCCGACCTTGATAGTCGTGCGCTTCATGCAGAACACCATCCGCACTACGGCTCTGCTGTTCTTCATCATGGTCCTGGCCCTCTTGACGACCGTCGTCAAGGTCGACAACCTGCCGGTGGGCTTCATCGCCGTGTCTCTCGGCCTCAATTGGCTCCTGATGCTCTACTTTGGGGCGAAGCTGCGCCGGTTCAAAGTCTGGCTCTATCCGCTCATGTTCGTCCTGAACCCCTTCTTCAACTGGTACTACATGGTCTACGGCATCTTCACCGCCGGCCAGAGGACGTGGGGCGGGCCGCGGGCCGATGCCGCGGCGGCCGACAGCAACACGACGGCACGGGAGGCCGTGGAGCGAGCCGAGATGCAAGGCGACGAGCTGAATGTCGTGCCCGAGTCGTTCAAGCCGGCCCAAGAGGCGCGTAGGGCTGCCAGCAAGTCGCGCTCGCAACGAGCAACGGGGCTCGGCCGCCAGAGGAGCGTGGTCAGGCCCCCGGACAAGATCGACGGCAAGTTCTCGGCCCGGCAGAGAATGGCCACCGGCATCTATGCGCATCCCGACGAAAGCTCAGCTATCATGGCCGCCGCGAGGCTGGACAGCTGGGGTGCCGGTGACTGGCGTGATTCGATCGAGAGTTTCGACTCAGAGTACAAGGCTCCATCTGCTGCGATCCAGGTGGACAAGTTCATGGGAGAAGAGGATCGTCGGAAATATCTAATAGCACAGCATGCTCAGATGCAGCGAAAAGGGACATAGATAACGAAGAAAGAGAGGGTGGGCATAGTGGTGGCCGTTCTTGTGTTGACGATTCACTTGCATTCATCTGGAGCATAGTAGAGAAGTAGTAGGTATTGTTAATTACATACTAACGAATGTTGAATGACTGATCTCACCTTCTCCTTTCCTAAGGCCTCTCGAATAACGCAGTGGTGTTGTTGGCTGACGGGGAAGAGGGTGCGTGGCTTGGTATGCAGAAATCACCCAGGGCACAGATGATTGTGGATGAAGGTGCACTTCAAGAGTGAACTTTGCAGAGATGGAGACCGAGACTCGTCGTCTGCGTTTTGAGCTCGAGACTAGGTACCCGTAGGGCTGTACGCGAGCCCAGCTGGCCACAAGTCTAGAACCTACAGGTGGTATATGTTTTACAAGTTTCCAAGCTGATGTAGCTCTGATCGTATGTCCAAGAAGCACCAGTAAGTCCAGATCCAATTGCAAGGCTCTACGACACGATGGGTCCTTGTTACTGAGGCTACTGCTCTTATCTAGGTACCTCTTTATCTTATAGCTCGACGTGTATGGTTTAGTCTCCCTCATGCGAGGATCTACGAAGGGGTGTCACGTGCTCTTGCTGCTAAAGTGGATCCTGGGTCGGATCGACTTCAACACTCCGAGTACTAAGAAGGAAAGGATGACTAATCAAATATCAGGCGAGTCGGGTTACGCTGCTTCTATGTGGCCTTTGACCTCCACCGACCTGCTTCTACTTAGCACCTAGACTCTAGAGTCTAGATCACCTACATGACCGCCTGCCTTCCCAGCCGTCGGTCATGGCCTCGTCCAGCGGAAGACTTCAGCATAGCGATCCGTCGTTGGAAGACGATGAACTGATTGATCCCGATGACGGTATGGCTTGCATCGGACGGCCTTCTATGGCTGCGGACGGAGTTTCTGACTGATTAAATCAGCCGATCTGAACGACTTCGATGACCCGCTCTCTGCGCCAGCAGCGTCGGACCGACCGCTCGCAGGCAACATAGGCTCGGGACTGCCATCGCGGCCACTGAACGGCACCTTGCTAACGTCGTCGATTCCCGGCGAGGACCGGAGGGCACCCCAGAACACAATCGACGAGACCGTCTGGGAAACGCTCCGCCGCGATTTGCGCGCAGTATGGGAAAAGCTGCGAGAAGTCTTATACCCGAAATATCTCTTGGGTGGGACCATGTTTGACTCCGAGAGGGGTCTCCGCGGCGCCTACTCCAACATTCGCGGCGCCGGTTTATCGGGCACGAGGGAAGAGTTGACGGGTCTTGCCAGTCGTGTCATGGACTCCGAAGCGCTTCTCCAAAGCAACATGAGCTCAGGACTACGAGACTGGGACATGTGGGGACCCCTCATATTTTGCTTGCTTCTCAGCCTCCTCCTCAGTTTCACCGCCCGTTCGGATCAAAAAGACGCCGTCTTCAGTGGCGTCTTTGCCACCATTTGGCTTGGGGAAGCTGTCGTTACCTTGCAGATCAAGCTCCTAGGCGGGAACATGTATGAATATCGGGTTTCACCCTCAGCTTCTTCACCGTCTGAGCTCAGCTAATCATAACTCTAGATCATTCGCTCAGAGCGTCTGCATTATCGGATACACCTTATTCCCACTCGTCCTGGCCGCCCTGATGTCGGCGGTTAAGCTTCACTGGATCGCACGAATTCCCGTCTATTCAGTCCTCATATCGTGGTCCCTTGCCGCTGGCGTCAGCATCTTGGGTGGCAGCGGCGTTGTGAAAAACCGGGTCGCCCTAGCTGTCTATCCGCTGTTTGTATTCTATGTCGGACTCGGCTGCCTATGCTTCATTAGTTGATGCGGCAGCGACCTGATCATCCCAAGACCAAATCTCAGGTTTGAACCAGAGTCTACGGGGCTCGCACGGAGAATTGGCTGTTGTTTGCTTGTATGTGAAGAGGGGATCATAAGTTAGGCACACAATCTAACGAAGCAAAAAAGGATGCTCATTCGGCCTCATTGGCAACTGGTTCTCACATCTCCCAAGCCAAGAGATAACGAAGCTGTGAGCTACTAGCTGTTGCAAATGGCTGGGCACAACTCAAGCGAAAGCAGTGACGGAAGAGCCTCTATGTGTGAGGTTCGCACCGAACAATAAGACTTGAGCTGTTACGCTCATCTTCTCATTCGAGGTCAAGGCACCGTATCACCGGTTTCCGCATTGGTTACCAGGCAGCGAGAGTTGGGTAGATCTCGCCGTAGATGTCACTTCCAACTGGTCTCTGGGCTCGGCCAGCTAATAAATGGCGTGCGTTTGTCAGCCGCGTCAAATTAATTGGAAACTGAATATTCCACGTGACCTTACTGCTATGCTGAACGTCGAGAGGCTAGAGCTCACCCCTGACGGATGTTTGGACTGCAGATGGAAACTTGGAGCAACTACAGGACAGTAATCGCCTGTCCGCCGCATTACAAGCAGTTGGCGGTCCTCTACGGAACTCGGCATCGTCCAGGCGGAAGCAAGCCACTGCTGCTGGCCCGAACCGGGTTAGAAACATGGGAGATTCCCAAGTCTCTCCATCGTCCGATTCTGCAGCAGCCAGCCAACGCTTGAGCAGAAAGCGGAAAAGAGCCTCACAGACAACAGAATCGCAAGTGCAACCAAGCTTATCACCGGAAAAGTCCCAATCTCAGCATGAGTCCGGCTCAAGGCGAAACACAGAGGAACCAGCGGCCGCTGGATGGACCGGGTGTTGGCCGCCCTCGTTCAAGGCTCTGGAACGCACACACAAGGCCTTGAATCTGGTTTACACATTCTGCTGTACACGAAAACATCTGGCTACGACTTTCGAAACAATCAAGCCGGCCGTCGAGTCTCACATCAAAAGGCCCCTCACAGTCGAGGAAGTGACATTGGTGGCAGCACTGCGCCCCGATGCTATCAAATTTTCTTACGTGGACGAGCTGGAGCTTCTTCCGGATGCTCCTGGGGCTGTGGTTGACGAGACTTTCAAGCTGGACACCCCGCCCGAGGCCCAAAGCCGGACCTCCAATCCGCTCGACGGTGGTTGCACTGGTCAAAGAGGCGTTGACGAAGAAGACGTTGCCAGTGATGGTCCAAGGAGCAAAGACGCGAGGGGCGGCGGCGCCGCGGGGAAGATGCTACTTTTCGAGTTCACTGACGGCAATTTGAAGCGCAAAGTGCAGGATAAAAACACTGGTAAAGCAAGATCGCCGTGGAGAAAACTCCGGGACGAAGATTTGAAGTTACCTGTCTACAGCCAGAAGCAGGTCGCGGACTTGATCGACAAGAGAAATAAATGCTTCTCTGACGCGATCGACTCCTTCCTCGGCAACTGCGTGAGGGAGCAACTGGAGCCCAATATGGCTCTCCAGTGTCGAGCTGAAGCTCTCATCCCGAAGCTTCTCCCAGAAGAGGAGGTTCCAACGCTGCGGGTACTGAGCACGATTCCGGAAACGATTCCCGGACAACGAAAATCTATTGCAGAGATCGTGGAACAAGTCAAGGAGAGCCCGTGGTATTCCGGGCAGATTGTCCCAGATGGACATCGCGTCTTTGAACCCCAAGACGCCGTCTATGGTGATTTGCAGTTTCGGCTAAGCCAGAACTTGGTCAACGCCCTGTATAACACCAAAGGCATCACGCAGCTCTATCTTCACCAGGCCGAGGCGCTCAACGCACTCCACCAAGGGCAGAATGTCGTGGTCGCGACATCAACGAGCTCCGGCAAATCACTGATTTACCAGCTTCCAGCGTTGCACGCTCTGGAGGGTGACAAGAATTCTCGGGCCATGTTCGTCTTTCCCACCAAGGCTCTGGCCCAGGATCAAAGACGCAGCCTCATGGAAATGCTGGCTTACATGCCCGGGCTCGAGGACGTGGCCGTGGAAACCTTTGATGGCGACACTCCCATGAGCGAACGAAGGTCGATTCGAGATGAGGCAAGAATCATATTCACCAACCCCGACATGCTACATCTTACGATTCTTCCTCAGGAGGAAAAATGGAGGACCTTTCTCAATAACCTCACTTACGTGGTCGGTATGTCATCACGCCGGCTCTCGTACATAGGTACTCTGTCCAAGATATGCGCATGGTTTTTGACGAATGACATGGAACCTTAGTGGACGAGCTCCATTACTACAACGGGAATCTGGCTTCTCACATGGCTTTCATCCTTCGCCGACTGAGGCGGCTTTGCGCCGCCAATGGGAATCGACGTGTCAAGTTTATATCCTGTTCGGCCACGGCAGCGAACCCCAAAGAACACTTTCAAAAGTTGATCGGCCTGGACAACGTGCGCCTCATCGACTCCGACGGCTCTCCGTCCGGACGCAAGGAGTTTCTGTGTTGGAACACGCCGTTCGCAAACCCAGGGGATCCTTCCAGCGGCCGCGGCAGCGCCAAGTCGGAGTGCGCACGCCTATTCTGCGCCCTGATGCTGAGGGGCGTCCGAATGATAGCCTTCTGCCGCGTTCGCGCCCAATGTGAGGCGCTGGTCAGCGCAATCCGGGATGAGCTGAAGTCGCTTCGGCGGCCCGAGTGCGCCAACTTGGTCATGGGCTATCGTGGCGGCTATACGGCGGCCGATCGCAGGATGATCGAGGCCAACATGTTCGAGGGGAAACTGATGGGCATCGTGGCGACGACGGCCTTGGAGCTGGGTGTTGACATTGGCACCCTCGATTGCGTCATGACTTGGGGGTTTCCTTACACGATAGCCAACCTGCGCCAGCAGAGTGGCCGTGCTGGCCGGCGCAACAAAGACTCCCTCTCCATCCTCGTCGGCGACGGCTTCCCGACAGATCAACACTTCATGCAGAACCCGGACGAGCTGTTCACGAGGCCCAATGCAGAGCTTCGGGTGGATCTCGAGAACATGCTTGTCCGCGAGGGCCACATACAATGTGCGGCCTTCGAGATGCCCGTCCGGCCGGAGCAGGACGGCCAGTACTTTGGTCGGGATTTGGCACAGATTTGTGACGAGAGATTATTGGGTGATGACATGGGATTCTATCACTGCCACGATCGCTTTCGCCCTAACCCGTCGAGATTCCTGGCAGTCCGGGACACGGAAGACGAGCACTTCGCCATCGTAGACGTGACTAATGGCAGGTCGGCCGTCCTGGAAGAGGTGGAGGCCTCGAGAGCCATATTCACGATCTACGACGGCGCCATATTCCTCCATCAGGGGCACAGCTACCTGGTCAAGGAATTCCTACCGGATAAACTGTTGGCCAAGGTCGAGAGGGTCAAGGTCGACTGGTTCACGACGCAGCGGGATTTCACTGACATCGACCCGACGGAGACGGAAGCCATACGCAAGATATCGTCGTCTCGATCGCTGGCCTACCACGGAACCATCAAGATCCGGCAGCAGGTCTACGGCTTCTTCAAGGTGGACAAGAGCGGTCGCGTCTTGGACGCCGTCGAGGTCGACAACCCGCCCATTGTTCGCTACAGCAAGGGTATGTGGTTGGACGTTCCGAAGCGAGCGCTCGAGATTTTGCAAGCCCGGAGACTGAATTCGGCCGCCGCTATACACGCGGCGGAGCACGCCGTCATGAGCTTGCTCCCGACGTTCGTCATCAGCGCGCCCGATGACGTGCGGACCGAGTGCAAGGTGGCGCTCAAAGAATTCGCGAGGACCGAGTCGCAGAGGAAGCGGCCCGCCAGGATGACGTTTTACGATGCCAAGGGGGGCGCCACGGGTTCGGGCATCAGCACGAAGGCCTTTGATCACATCGATGGCCTCCTCAGGATGGCTCTCCGGCGGATAGAGACATGTCAATGTCGACAGGGATGCGTCGAGTGTGTGACGTCGGAGGCGTGCAAAGGCTCCAGTGAGGTCATGAGCAAGGCCGGGAGTCAGGTCGTTCTCAGCAGCCTCCTCGACCTCCATATCGACGTGGACAAACTCCCCATGGGACCTGAAGATGGCAGTCCGGCTGGCATCGAGACGGTTGTACTGGCGCTGCCGGTGCCAGCGAGAGGCCATGCCATCTTGCGCAGTGGGGAAGACGACGGGATACCAAAGGGGCACGGCACTGAGATAACCGCTACAGGAAATGAAGCTTAGGGCAACGTTTGAAGACTTTATATACACGGCTTCGGCATCGGAAACGGTTTATTATTATTATACTAGCCTCCTCCTTCTGATAACGATCGTATGACTCGGTGATAAAACTTGGAGGCGTGCGACCTCGAAAAGGTAATCTCCTCGACCAGATAGTCCGGCAACAGCTGAATTAACCCTTGATCCCGGCTTTCATCAAGCTGAGGCTTGTACGTCAACTGCACGTCGTCATAGCTGTCTGAAGGGCCACGACGTTCCGATGCCAGCTTGAAATGCAGAGCTACCGAGACGAAAACCCCAGGTTAGCAAGGACGGGCCCGAGGGGAGGATGGTGGTGGGATGAGCCAGGCGATGGCCGACTTACTGCCATTTCGACCTGTTTGAATGCAATCAAACATATCCTCGTCTTCGCCTTGACTCAGGCCTCGGACGATGAGACCCGTCAGATCACCGTACAGATCCTCCTTTGCTTTTGCCGTGTGTATCAATAGTCCGGCCTTGTCTACCGCGGCGTTGGATCTGGCCGCGGACTTTTTGACACTTGATTCCGCATTTCTGTTGACTGTGAGCTTCACCGACAAGGTGGAGATTTCCTGCCGCGCCGCATTGAGGTCGGCGGTCAGCTTGTCAACCGCGGCCTGAAGGCTCTCGGCATTCGCTTCGCTTCGCTCCAACTGCTGACGAAGGCTTTCCCCTTGTTCAGCCAACGCAGTTTGCGCTGCAAGGTCCACCTTCAGTTGTTGTATCAGGTGGTTGGAGACTTGCGCACTCTTCACGTTAGCATAAAGTGCATGGAGACTGCTGCTTAAATGAGGCGAAACTTCTTACCGGCGATGTTGCCTTCAGCCTGCTTCTTCAGGCGGTCAAAGTTTGCTTCTGCGGACTTGACTCCGACGTCGCGGAGATTCCGATGGCGAATTTTCAAATTCTCATGCCTCTTATTGAGTTCTCCCAGTCTTCTTCTAGTAGAGACGTCGCTTGCCGCAGGTCCGTCTGTCACTAGGCTAATATCCGCCTCAGCCATGGAAAGCTCGTCCATGGCACTGGAGTCGGCTACGTCATGTTTGATCCGCAAGACCGCTGTCGGTTGTGTCTCTGGGATTTCCTCAGCGGCTGCACGTGTTGTTGATGATGTACCAGTCGCCAAGTTGCCAGAGTTGGTCGCCTTCGGTCTTCCACGAGGTCTCTTAACTGTACGGAGCTCGTCGAAGTCGCCCTTCTCATATGCTGATGCGTCTGCGGAGTGTTGCGATTCTTGATTTAGACTCGGCGCAGCGAGTCTCCGGGATGACGAATACGTCGCGGCAATAGCTTTGCCGGTCGTGGTGCGCGTTGCCCTCGGCGTGGACTTAGCGACCCTATTGCCGGTGCCGGGAGGCCGACCCCGTAATTTCCTCCTCGTTGTTTGTGGCTTGGCTTCCGTCTGTGTTGAAGTTAGGTCATCGGTGTCCGAGTCCAAGTCATTGCGCGTCAGGCTCGAGGAGACCCCAGGCCCAGCCTTCTTCACCCGCGGTGCCATGACACGTAGTGACAGCTGCTGCGTTCTGCACGTTTGGGGTGTGATGCGGAGAGCAATGATTCCTTGATCCGTATCCCTTCAAGTGCGGTCTTACCGCAGGCAGGTTGCGAATTCCAGTGTAGCAGTAGCTGACAGTAGACTCGAAGTACTTGGTTGTCAGGGCAATAGAAACCTTGTCCTGGAAGAGAACGCGAAGCTAGGTACCTGCCTGGGTGGTAGACAGGTTGCCTTTATGTTAACAAAAGGTAGTAGGTAGGTTGTGCGAGATGATGGCGGGACGGGCTACAACGACTATATGTTAGGAGTAGAGCCTGATTTAAAAGAGAGGGGTCGATGTTAGCATATGCCCGCAGGGGACACAAAGTCGCTTTTTTCTGCTTACGTGAATAAATGTCCATGCCAAGACCTATATAGCCAACATACCCACTTAGCCGTGGAGGAGTTAGGTAGCTAGTGGGGCAGAAATTCAACTATCGCAGAGTTTTATTCACGTATCCCGAAATATATAGGGAAGAAAGGGGAACGTAGCTAGGTACCTCCGCCACCAATTCGATTGGGTGGAGTCAGTCGCCCCCCCCCCCCCCCCCCCCCCCCCCCCCCCCCCCCCCCCACTCCCCCCCCTCCCCCCCCCCCCCCCCGAGCCCGGCCC
>PDHP01000068.1:0-20027 GCA_003339455.1 Ophiocordyceps camponoti-leonardi (nom. inval.)
AAAAAAAAAAAAAATAAAAAACCATGCAGCCACAAAAAAAAAAACAAAAAAAAAAAAAAAAAAAAAAAAAAAAAGGGGGGGGGGGAGGAGGGAGAGGGGGGGAGGGGGGGGGGGGGGGGGGGGGGGGGGGGGGGGGGTGAGGGGAGAAAAATGTATGTATGTATGTACGGATAATGTGAAGAAAAATTTCAAGGAGAAAAGGAAAACTGAGCCCTGTTCTCCTCGAAGACAACGGCTTGACTTGACTTGGGCTGGCTGAGGAGGTTGGTTCTCCAGAAGCCGGGAAAAGAAGAAGGAAGGAGAAGGGAAAAAAGAAAACAAAGGCGTTGCGTGAAAAAGAAAGGTTGATGAGGGAGAGAGAGAGATATCCGTACGGTTAGAGAGAGAGGAAGAAAGAGAGGAGAATCACGGAGCAAAGGTACCTACGGATACAGGCAGTCACGGTCACGAGTCAAGGGTACTAGTAGGCTCCTTTTCTTTGCTCTGTTAGCCCCCCCAAGGGCCCCTACATAGTACCTACTAACGGGAAAGTGTTGCAGGCACCAGGATGATAGAGCACCTGGACCCACATAGGGTTCAGCCCGGGATATTCGTAGCTCGTACACCTACCTATTTAGTAGTAGTTAGGAGTATAAATAGTCTCTTAGTATTAGTATTATTATTTATAGAGTTTATACGTATAATAAAGATCTATTATACCCGTAATAGGTTATAAATACTATTATATAAAAGCGTAAATAATTATTTACTAAAAAGAGATATTAGTAAAATACGTAGAAGACGACGAAAAAGTACTACTTATTATAAATTTCGGTAGTAATAATACCTATTATAAGTCTTTATAAAGTTAAAAGAGGGATCCTAATCCGGGGATTTATAGGCTATTATATAATAATATTAGTATTCTTTATATTAAGAATACTCTACGTACCCTATAAGTAACGCCCTTTTAATATTAATCGATAAATTAGAATTAATCGTTATTATAATAAATAATACTATATAGGTCTCCCTATTAATAGGGATCTAAAGGCTTAAAGGCTAGGAGAATTATTCGTTATAGGAAACGAATATACGATTATTTTTTAATAAAGCTAATCTTAAGAATTATATTAAGAATAATTAGGGTAATAAACCCTTATTTATAGATATTAATAGCCTAAAGGAATAGTAGAAAGGCGAGAAATATATTCGCCGTATCCTTATCTATTATATTAAACCTATTATCCTCGAAGGTATTAAAAACGTAGGATAGGATAATACTAAAATAGGATATAAGATATTTAAGGTTATTAAAAAAGAATATAATACGATACCGAAGGCTATTATATTAGGGATTATAATTGAATTCTAGTCCTTAAAAGTAGAGAACTTCGATAAGTTTAAGGACTTTATTAAGCGCTTATACTATCTATAGGATTAGATCTATATCGTTATTACTAGCTAATTAGAAGGGTAGTTTATTATTAATATTATTAATATAATCTAGGATATTATACTTTATTATACCGAGGAATAATTCTACGAAATAGAAAAAGGAAGAGTATTATTAAAGATAGAGCTTCTAGAGTTCTTAAAAAGCTATACCTTTATCGATAAATAAAAGAAGTAATTACCTAATACGTTTTCTACCGATAAGAATCTATTAAAAGAGAAATAAAAAGGTAATAAGAAAGCCGATAATTTATAGGGATACGGTAAAGGCTATAAAGGCTATAAGGGCTATAGAGGTTATAGTAAAAGGAATATTACCAAAGGTAATACTCTTAAATACGGCTATTATATTCGACCTAGAGGTATTCCTTATAATAAAGACTATTATTAGATTAAGTACCCCGAGTTTACGCCTCCTAGTTAGGAGAATACCTATAAGGCTAAGGTATTAGAATCTATTATAAACGTAGGAAAAGTATATAAAATAATAATTACCTAAAGCCTTATTACTCGCGATAACGTAGTCTATAACTCGGGCGCTAGAGGATATCTATTTAATAACCTAAAATAGTTTATTAAAATCCGAGAAAACTCTAATCTAAAGCCTTTTTTTACTATTAATAGAGGAGACTTAATACCTTAAGCCTTTAAAAAGGTCCGGATAAATATTCCTAAAGGTAAATCGATTATATTCTCCGATATATCGTATTATCCTAATCTTATAATAAATTTAATTAGTACGAGTATTCTTAAGGAGAAGGGATTTATTATAGATTTAAAGATTAATTAGCTTATTAACTAATAAACGAAGGAATAGGTTTACTATTTTAATAAAAAACTTCGATTTAAGGGAATTACCCCTATAGGAGAAGGTAATACTATTATTTAGGTATTCGCTACTTTACCCTATAAAACTCTATAGAAAGGTTTAAAAGCGGATTTCGCGATTATATATAAATACCTTACTTATACTAATAAGGAAAAGGTTATTATTATTTATTAAAAGGCTAGTATTCTTATCGATTAGAAGACGGCTATAGACTTCTACTATAAAGCTTATATCTTCGCTAAGGCGGATACTATTATTAGTCGAAGCTTTTTAGTAAGATTAATAAGATTCCTTAATATCGTTTTCTAGAATATAATAGAATACTTACCTATAGGTTATAGCGGAGTCTATTATAGCCTATATAGTATTAACGTATTTACGTATTTTTACTAGACTATAGGTATCTAAACAAAGGCTTAAGCGTATAATCTTCTATATAAATAGAAACGATAAGTCGATAATACCTTAGGAGGTATACCGATTATTATACTCGTATTTAATAACGCCTAGGAGTTTTAAAGTAATATTATAAAGGCCTAGGCTTTTAAAGATAGCTTTATACTAAGATATTTAACTTTATATAACTTATAGTAAAATAGTATTATAGAATAAGCGGGTAGAATACTAATAATACTCGCTTAAGCGATCTATTTATATTTAGAGCTTCTAGTATACCTTTAGTTATTCTATATATTAATAGTAGTATATATTTCGAATCTACTATTAATAAAGGATAAGAAATCGCTATTAGAGAGAGTAATATAGGCTATAGGCCTCCTATATAAATATAATATCGGGTACTTATACGCTTAGGGCTATATTACGTATATAACGAAACTAAAGGAAAAGATTATTTATTCGGAGAAAATAGCCCCTTAAGTATAGAAAGGGAATCTTATTAATATCGAAGGCCTATACGGTTATATTTATAAAATCTAGCTACTAGAATAAGGTACTATTATTCGTATATAAAATATCCGTTTTTTTAATCGTACTAGCCTACCTAATATAAAAGACGATAGAATCGAATTTAAAGTAACCCTTAAAGAAAACGAGTATATTAAATTTAAACTTATCTAATACCCCATAGCGGGGAAGGAAGGAACGACTATATAGCTAAATAATAGCTAAAATACTTCCCTATAATATAGTATAAATATAAAAAAAATAACGACTTAAGGAAAATAATAATAACGTATTTAAATACCCGAGTAAAGGATTTACCTATTATTACTAAGTATTATACCTATAAATACCCGTATTTAGAAGGAAATACTAAATATAAGTATTTAGAAGAAAGTACTTATCGATCCGCCTCTCCTATTAATCGAAGAGGAGGATAATAATACGATTTCGAAGGTACTTTAGGATTCTAATCTATTTAATAACGAATAGGTTAACTACTATAAGGATTATAATACTAATACTAACCCTTATACTCCTAGGGAGAATTTATTAGCATCGAATATCTCGAGTATAGGAATAAATAGAACTCGTAGATTATTATCTAAGGTTTAGGGTATATAGCCTATAAGGTAATCCGAATATATTACTAATACTAAAATAATTATAGGAGGTATCCTTAAGCTATTATATAAATATATTATATTTACCGATAAAGACGAATTCGAAATAATAGTATTAATAATAATCTTCTTAGCCCTCGTAGCTATATCCTTTATCGGATATACGCCTAGTACCTATAAGGCTATAATAAAGATATCGGATTTCGATAAACGATAAATACCTATAATATAGAAAAAAATTAATAAACTCGATTAGAAAGGAGCCTAGGAGTTCGTATAAAAGCCTTATAATATTAAGACCCTACTTAGTAAATAGGTTTATATAGAGAAGCTAATTAAAGATATTAACCTACTAGTAAAAGTACGATAGGTTATCCGCGGAGATTATAATCCTATAAACTAACCTATTAAGGATTTTTATACTATTATAATATACTAATTATCCGTATAAGTATTTTTAATACTTATAATTATATAAAATCTCGAATAGGCTAAGTTTAATATTATTAATACCTTTATTAATACTAAGCTAAACGAGGATATTTATATCGTTTAACTATACGGATTTAAAGACGATAGTAATCGTATTTATCGGCTAAAAAGGGCTTTTTATAAATACTAAGCGTTTCCGAAATAGTAGTTTAAAAGAGCTATAAAGGACTTTTAAGAACGAGGATTCTATAGGCTTAACTCGGAGCTTTGCCTCTATCGATACGATAATAGTACGCTTTTTCTATTATATATCGATAATATATTATTAATAGCCCTAATAATAAAGATTATTAATAAGAAAGTAGTTATCCTTAATAGCCTATATAAGATTAAATATTTAGGGGAATTAATCGAATTCCTTAGCCTCGAGTTCGACTATAATCGCTCTACTCGAATAATTAGGGTTTATTAAACGAAGTTTATTAAAAAAGTCCTTAAATAATTTAGCTTTATAAACCTTATACTTATAAAAACGCTATAGCCCTTAAAGTATACTATTCTATACGATTAGAAGGAGTATAAAGTTATTATAAAAAAGAATACCTAGTAGAAATATATAAGGAATCTTAATTAATTCGCTTTAGGTATAAGGCTTAATATTATATTCTCCGTATAAAAGCTTATAGAAGGGAATAACTACCCGACGAAAGTATATACTATAACTATAAAGTATTTACTAAGATATCTTAGCGGTATAATAAATATTAGTATTATACTTAGGGGAGGTACTTATAATAAGGATTTATACCTTAGAGTCTACTCTAATACGTTATTCGCGGACGATAAAGAGTTATAATACTTAATAGCCGGATATATAGTATTTTTAGCTAGTAAGCCTATTACTTAGTATTTAAAAAAATAAACGCTTATTATAATAAGCTTTATAAAAGTAGAGTTTATTATACTTATACCTATAAGTATAATTATAATATAACTATAGGAGATAATCTATAATACTAGGTATTTATAATAACGACTAATCCTAATATATACGGATAGCTAGAATATAAGAATTATAATACTTAATCCGCTTAATTAGGTACGTATAAGGTATATTAATATTAAATATAAATAGATTATATAAAAATATTAATAAGAATACTTCGACCTATAATAAGTTAGTACTATAGATATAAAGGCTAATAATATAATAAAGGGGCTATAGGTATATAAATATAGGTAATTTATCTATTAACTAAATTTAAGTATAGGGAGAAATAAGACTAGTTTTAATAATTAAAATACTAAGAATTAAATTATAATATACCCGAATCCGGGCTTTAGGGAGGTATTATAAGTACTAAGATAATAGAGTACCTAGACCTATATAGGGTTTAGCCCGGGATATTCGTAGCTCGTGCACCTATCTATTTAGTAGTAGTTAGGAGTATAGATAGTCTCTTAGTATTAGTATTATTATTTATAGAGTTTGTACGCATAATAGAGATCTATTATACCCGTAATAGAAAGAAAAGGGGGGGATAAAAAAACGAATTTGTATATATATATATATGTATTAAACGTATATAGCCTGGCGATACGGTGCGCATCTCGTAGTACTTACAGCTACTTGCTAGATACTTTTGCCGCGTATCCGTACCTTTTTCACCCACCCGAGCCTCGAGTATTATATTAAGCCGACCATAGACCCCCCATATTATCCGACCATAGCCCCACTTTTTCCTTACCTTATCTTCTTAGTCGTATTACCTCTTAACTACCTTAGTACCTCCTTAATAAAGGTAGTTACCTCCCCCGACCGTAGATACGTCTATTCTATTAACTATATAACTATATTAATAACTACTTCGAATTAGTTTAGATATATATAGAGGTAAAACTCTAAACTCTAGATCTTATAATATATCTCTAGATACTATTATAATTTTTTCCTTGATATTATTAATTAAATTAATTAGGAGTCGATTTAGAATTATTAGGGAAATAAATTAATTTTTTTCTCTATTTTTTTTTTTTAGTCGCGTAATATATTATTATTACCTTATCGTTATTATACGTTTATACGTCGCGACTACTATAGTACTTTACTATTATTATCTTTATTTTTTTTCCCCTCTAAAGAGAAAATTTTTTCTCTTTTTATTATTATTATCCTTATAGGGAAGTATTTTTAAATCTTATTAGAATTAATTCTATACTAGTCGCGTATTAAATTAGTCCGAATAGTATATAAGAAAAACGAATTTTATAAACGATACTTAAACGGAGGCGTTAGGATTATAGTAGAGCTACTACCTAATTATAAGTACGATAATATAAATAATCCCGACGCGTATACGAAATAATTTAAAACTAACTTTAGTAGAATAGGCGAGTTATCCTTATCCTAGGAGAGGTATACTACCGCGTAAAAGAGTTCGAGCTCCTCTACGCCGATATAAGTAACTAGGATTTAATCCTAAATAAGTTCCTAACTAATTCTACCTAGGCTTATTAATTTTCCTCCGAGAGTGCCCTATACTATTATCTAGAGATAGCCTATAACCTATAAGTTAAGTACTATAGGTTAGGCGCTAACTCTAGGGCGGTATAGGGCGTAATTAATCGTAAGTTAAACGTAGAATAGATTTAAAACTAATTTAGGAGCTAACGAGAAATAATTTAGGCTAGTACCGAGATATTATATCTAGCGCGTAGCCGGGCTAGTCGCCTAGGAAGCCGCGGTATGGGGTATAGCCGCCCGTGCCCGTAATACCGCCCTTATAGGCGCCTATAGTAGCTACTCGCGCGGCTACTCGTACGTATCTACGAGGGTCGGTAGCTCGGGCGCGGGCGGCTATACTAGCCGACGCCGATATCCGTCGCCTGATTGCTACTATCGCCGCCGACGACGAGGAAGATATATATAGAATTAAAACCTGACTATTTTAAGATAAGTACTAAATTAATTCTAATAGGATAACGATAATAAGGATAATAAGGACGACGTCGACGATAATAACGACGAAGACGAAGAGGATAATAATAATAAAGACGATAATAATAATAACGACGATAACTAGGGCGCGGTATATAGAACTAAATCCCTACTACTCTTTAATTAGTACTAAACTAATTCTAGCTAAATAACGACTAGGTTATATCCGACTTCGCCGGCTTCGACGATAATAATAATATTATTACTATTAATAATAACGATGATAATAACGATAATAACGATAATATAGGGGGTATAGTACGTGGAATTAAACCTAAATCGTTTCCTAATTAGCGCTAAATTATTTCTAGGTATTTAGGCGATTATCGTCTAGTAACGACGATAGTAATAACGAAGACGATAACGATATAGGTAGCGTAGTAAGTAGAATTAAAAGGAACTCGCTTAGTAATAAATACTGAATTAATTCTAGGTCTTTAGGCGTTTTTCCTTAAGCGACGAGGACGATAACGATAAAGATAAAGTTAACGATAACGACGATGACGAATAGGGCGGGATTATAGACGAATTAGAGGAAAAGTAGAGTGGTTTCGATAATTAATTATGTATGGGGGGTAGGCGCTATAGCGCTTACCCTACTACTCCCTAGATAGTTAGCGCTAATTAACCCTTATTATAGAGATAAAACCTTGTATATATTAAATATAAACTAAATTAATTCTAAAAGAATTTTAAGCTAAGAGGAATATAGTAGTAAATTAATTCCTCTAGGGTAGGGTTTATAGGAAAGAAAATCTACCTAATATTTAGGAAATATTCTACGAGTATATACGGAGTATATATATAGATAAATATATATATATATATATATATATATAAGTTTAAGTATAAGGATAGGTATATATATATCTTTTTTAAATCGATTTAAAACTAGTAATGGCTATATAAGGAAATAGTTCTACTAAATCTATTATTTCTACTATGTTTTTCTCTTTCTTTCTTTTCTTTATCTAAGGCTATTTTTAACCTCGATTCCTAGAGATTTAGATTTTTTTTAGTATTTACCTATTCCTCGTATAAAAGGGGTTTTAAAAGCGGTTACCCCTTATAAAGGGGGAAGGGGGAGATACCTTAATACGAAAATCCCCCTACGTCTCGTATAAAGGCCCTTTAAATTAATTTTAATCTATTTCCAAGGGAGAAGTATAGACTTTTTATAAGTACCTAATTTACCTATCTAATATCTATAACTATATTCTATAAAGGAGATAAAAATTTTATAAGTTTTTCTCTTTACTAGACCTTTTTTTCCTAAGTTTTCTCTTTACTAGACCTTTTTTTTTCGCTAGAATCTATTTATAACTATCTTCTTTTTAGTCCGAAATTAATTTATAATAATATCTTCCTACGAGCTTACGATTATCGGTAAGGATAATATTTCGAGGATAGTTTTAGATTTATTCTAAAGAGGTTAAGAAAACTCGGAGCCGTTACTAGAGGCTAAGAGGGAGAGGGAAGAAGAAGAGGTAAGTAAAGCCCTTTTGGAATCGATTTATTACCTCTAAATATTTCTTTTTAGACCGATTCGAGTACCCCGCCGGCTAAAGAACGAATTTTTACTATCTCGGGCCGTACTTATACTATCGAATCGGTAGTTTCCTAGAACTAGAGAAAGTCGTGCTTTACTATTTCTCGGATAATTTATTCTCTAATAATTCCGGAGTATTTAGAGATAAACCCTAAGGGGATTACCTATATAATTCCTTTGGAGGCCCTTATAACTAGGGAGTTAAAGACTCCTTAGGATAAAGTAAGTACTTTAACCTTAAAATTCGAATCTGAATTAATTCCTATTTATTTTAGATTTAGTACTATAAGGTACGACGATTTCCGGGTAAATAAAGCTTAATAGTTCTCTTCGGAGGCCGCCCTTATATACGGTATACGTTCTAATATAAGGCGGGCAAGGCCTATAAATTTCTACCGGTAGAGGAATTTTACTATATATCCATCTTATTAGGAGTATTCGATAGGATATAGGAATAGAGAAAGGAGGTATTTAATATATTTATAAAGAGGAAAGTAATTAGGTATATTTTTAAATTACTTTTAAATTAAATTAAATATAGTTTTAATTCTTTTTTTTTAGCTATGCCCGAGTAGTAGTACTCGAGTTTACTAAAGGGATATAATATATACCGGTATACGAGTCCTATCGTCTTATCTTTTCCTCTAGCGGCTATAGTAAAATTATCTAGTCGCTATAGTTATATCTAATATATATAAACTATCGTTAGGACTAGGGGCTTAGGGAAGTCGGAGAACGATACTTCTTCTATATCTACTAGGATTAGTTCTAACCGTATTCGGAATTAATTTATTAGGTTCTCCGAGGAGAAGACGTCGACGAGTCCGAAGATTATTTCGCTATTTATCCGAATAACCGTAGAAAGGCTATTTACGGTAAGTTATCCTTTTAAAAAAGGGAATCCCGAATTAATTCTAGTTTAGACGTCGACTATTTACGAAGAGCGGGGGAATTAGTTTAGCGGAATTACGATATAGAGTTTATCTTTTTAACGCTAGTAGATAACTCTATCCCCGCGATTATCCTACTATCGTATAGTACCTATACTTACCCGCTAATCCCCCCGACGAAGATACCGTAACGGATTAGCGAAGACTTTTAGAGGATACTAAGTACTATAAGATTAAAAAAGAATATACTAAGTAAGTTTATTCCGAATCGATTTTAAACGTTTTATTAATTAATTCTAGTCCCTTTTCTATAGAGTTAAGAGGTTAAGGACTTCTGCTAAAAATATAATATAAGTACTTTATAAGAAGTATACCTAAGTTTTAGTAACCTTAATCGTATTCGGGCGCTCCTAATAAAGCAAAACGCCCTATATAATCCTTTTAGCTCGGATCGAATAGCGTTATACTTAGAGTTTTTAAGATAAGAGAAGAATACTATGTATTAGGTATATATAAATTAAATCGGATTCTATTTAATATTAATTCCGTATTAGTATATTTAGTATATTTTCGATAATAGTAATAATTTTCTCGCGATTTATTTTTATTAGGAATAAGTACGTATATTTTTTAAGTCTTCGTAACGGAGTTTTAAGGTCGATATAAATTATAAGTATTTATCTAGGAGGAAAAACGTTAAGTATATTTAGGCTTAGTATAGCGATAGCTATTAGCGAGGTATATTCCTATTCGATTCGTAACTAGTTATAAATCGACTCCTAATAAGATAATAGCTTTTCTATTTATTTAGGTATTTATAAATACTAAAAGGGAATCGATACTTACCTTAATATTTTATTAAGTCTACCGGATCTTAGCTAAATCCGGGTAGGAGCTAAAGTAGTAGTATATCTACGGGGATAGGCTTATTAGGATTACGTTAGACTAAGATTAGGTATTAATTAGCTATAAGATTAGTTTCCTATTACCTTCGGAAATAGATTAGAACTAATTCTATTTAGTATTCTATTATTATCTTCGGACTCTAGAATTAGAATTATATCCTTAGGAGTAGTATTCGCTATGGATAATCCGCCTCTATAAAGTATACTTCTAAAGAGGCGTTAAGAAGTACTACTATCCTAAGGAGCGTGGCCCTAGTTCCCGGTTCGAGATAATAATAAATTTACTATAGTACCGTTTAGAGGAGGACTACCTAGAGCTAATAGAGTATTTATAAAGTAAGTACTTAAATCGATTTTAAGTCGTTTATCTAACTAATAAGAAATAATTCTAGCCGAGGTAGGTCTCGATACTTAGGCTAAGTATAAGAAGTATCCTATTATCCGGGCGGGGTTTAATATTTATTATAATAAAATCCTATTTAATAACTAGAATACTTTATAGGATTATATAAATACTATCGAGGTTTTGTATAATATATCTTACCGGTAGAGTAGTAGATATATTATACTTATAGAGTATATTAAGGCGTAAGTAATTCTAATAACGTTTTTGAATTAATTCTAAACTATTTCTAGGTATATAATTTAGGATCGGATGGTAATTAGCCTTAGTAATAATAATATAAGGTATAACGTTAGTATTACCTACGGTAATATATTAATTATAGGGCGGTTCTAATATACTATTTAACGATAATACTAGAAAAGGTATAGGGAAAGGGCGGAGGATTTAGATCGTAAGGCTTAAAGCCTTAAGGCAAGAAGGTCGGATTCGATACTATAGAATACGATATCTTCCGGGAACTAAAAGAAAAGTAGTCGTAAATCGAATCCAAGTTCGGTAGCGACTACGAGTAACTCCCCTAAACTATCCGTAATTCTAGTAGAGATAGAAAGGTTAAGAGAGAAGGTTAATTAACTAGAGTTACGTAATTAGAATTAATTCCTAATAATTTATAAGATTTACTATAATTAATTCTACTCTATAGTTAAGAGATAAAGGTACTACTTAGTAGTTATATTATTTAAATTAATTTAGTATAATTTCCGAGATATATAATAACTAATTCTATATATTTATACGTAAGTAGAAGCTATGGTTGCGGTAAGTAGCTTTCTTTGTTATATCTCCCTGGGAAGGTACTGAGGAAGTCAAGAGGTAACCCGACTAAGAACGTAAGGGTTGGAAAAAGCGGGGCTATGGTCGGATGACATGGGGGGTCTATGGTCGGCTTGACATACGACTGCCCGAGCCTCCTCCTATCCGTACGGATGCCTACCACGAATAGCAGCTCGCGGCGGGCATGACGTTCCAGTTCCACTGACAGACACGCCCACCCACTCCCTACCAGGCATGCCGCGTCTTGGCGGTCCTGCGCCATGGCGTCATTCAAGGCAGCTTCTTTTTGTCTGCAATGCACCACCCCAGCCAACTCGCCTCATCCTTCTCCTCTCTCTACTACCTACATACGGTAGTACTCTTCCTTTTCATCTCTTCACTCTCTCGCTCTCTCGAGTCTCTCCTATTACCGACTGCTGTATGTACTTTGTTACTGCTGAGCCTCTCTCCGTCTGTTCTGTCTCTCTCTCCCCACATCTCTCGTCTTCTCTTGCCCCCCCCTCTCTCTGATTCTGTGATCACACCTGGGCCTCAGTAGCCTCGTCACTCTCCCAAACCATCCGTCTTCCTTCAGTCCCCCATTCATCACTCTCCCTAGGTATTCCACCTACCCGCATATGCATACATACCATTGCCATGTCCATTTTTGTGTGCCTGCTTAAACAAAGTCGTCGTCTTGAACCGGCTACTAATCCTGACTCGTCCATTCGACGCTGCTGCTGCTGCTCCGTCCCCAAAACAAGGGGGAAAAAGGGAAAGGGAAAGAAGGAAACGACAAGGAAAATAAAAAGCAAACGATAGGAATCAACGCCTCCTTCTCACCTGCTCACCGCTTGATGAGCAGCGAGAATCCGTCGACCCAGGAGCCACACGACCCGGAAACGCCGCAGATGGCGTAACCCCTCGGCGGTATCAACGTATGTCTGCAGCGAACGTCTGTCAGTCAGCAGCCTCCTTTTTCTCCCGCCGTCCTCAGTACGAATCAAACTTACGCCGAACCGCCGTGCACGTTCCCAAACATGGCCGACTTGCGTCCCAGGCTCGTCATCACCTGCAGCCCATCGATCCAGAGACCGGCTCGTACGATGAAGCCGCTCAGATACTCTCCTCGACGCCGATCTGTCCAGCAAAACACTCGTCAGCCTCGGTATTGACGGGACCACTCATCATCATCATCATCATCATCATCATCATCGCCAACGTCCTTGACTCGGAGAAACTCACCAAGCTCCACCACGTCACCACCCTTCTTCCCTCCCCTCTTCCCAAACAGCTGCGCCGAGTCGTCGTCGTACACAAACTCAACGCCATCCAGCGCCGATCCGTGGTAGACGATGATGCGCGACATGACCCTGTCTTGCCTCGTCGCGCTGGTAAAGACCACGTCTTGGTCCTGACTGCCCGCCATCTTGGACTCGCCCACCTTCTGGCTCCTCCATGCCGTCCGTCCGCCTCCCATCTTGATGCAAGACGCCTTGCTCGCGAAGGCCTTGACGTCTTCGATCGTCAGGGACCCGCCGCCATGTGACATGATGCTGATCTTCACCCGGCCCTTTCTCTTATCCTCCGGCAACCTAGATCGCAAGTCTTGCTCGTGGAGTGCCATCTGCCGCTGCAGCGGTCCGCCGTCCCGGGGGAACTCGATCCACGCACCGCACACACTGTCCGTCTCCCCGTAAATTTCGACAAACGAAATGCCCGACGGCGCCATCACCGTCACGCCGCTGCCCTCCGCCGGGAACGCCTGGACGCTATCGTTAGGCACCGGCGGCGGATCGCTGGGCAGCCGAAACGCCGGGTGGCTACGAAACCGCAGCGCGTCCAGCCGGTGCCACCCGCACTCGTCACCCTGCAAGGCCAGCCCGCCCTTGGACTTGGTCCGGGTCGAGTAGGCCTCGCGGGGGACGAAGCTGCGGTTGAGGACGACGTAGTCACGCAGCATGATCCCCGACTCTTGGTGCGGGCAGCCGAGTAGATGGCCCGTCTCGTGCAGGTGAGCGCCGATGCCGATGTTGGCCGCTTCCCACGAGCTCCCGGCGTCGTTGCAGTCGTTGGCCACGCAATTCAGGTCCGTCGGCGTACAGTCGGTGAAGGCCGGCACCACCTCTTCGAAACAGCTGGGATAGCTCTGCAGGCAGTGGGAGCCAAAGATGGCCAGCTGCAGGTCGCCGGAATTGCCGCCAAGGGCCGCGTGCCCCGTGATGGTCTTCGTCTTCGTGTCCCAGTGGGCATCTAGCAGGAGGACCGACACGTAGTTCTTCTGCCCCGGGAGGGGCTTAAAGTGCTTCTTGACCGCGTCGGCCGCTATGCCAAAGAGCGCGTCCCTTTCGGCGGCTCGCTCGTTTTGCTGCGCCCTGTCGAGATGGCGGAGCTCTGCGACAGTCTTATCGGAGCGGATGACGTGTATCCTCGCCTCCGATCGCATCGTTCCCGTTTCCCTGTCGCGTAGGTTCGAGGTACCGACCGTCCACTCCTCCTCGAATCTGAAGACCCGACGGCCCAGCTTGTGTCGCCACATCTGCTCGGCGGTGAAAGCCTGCCAAAGGTAAGCCGCCATGCGAAACTTGTTGATGGCCACCTCGAGGCCGTTGCCCTCCCTTTCCGCTCTTGCGGGAACGGCATCGAAGACGCCGGGGGAATCACGTCCGACCAGTATGGCGAGCTGTAGCGGGGGGGCGTTCAGGGTCGGGAGCATGTGCAGGGTCAGGAAGGAAGCGTGGATGGGGTTGGAGGAGGTGCTGTTGGCAAGCTTGGGGCTCGAAAAGTCGAGCCTGAACTTGTTGGGCCCGGGCTGCAGGTAGAGCAGGACCTTGAAGTTGGATTCGCACACCGGCCAGCTGACTGGCGGGAAGCTGTCGTCGTACTTGCTGACGACGATGGTGCCGTCGATGGGAGGCAAGCCCGGCTCTCCGATGGTGCCGTTGACAAGGAGCACTTTTTGATATGCCTGCGACGTGGTGAGCGTTCAGTACAAGTTGCGAACTTGGATGGATTGATCGTATCGACGTACCCACGAGTTTTCCGTCACGTTGTGAACGCGCGGAGCGTACTTGGATAACGGTAGGCTGTTCTTGCCGCTCAGAGAGGGAGAGCCGAGGCCTGACATGCCGGAGACGCTGTGTCTGCTGCCATTCAACTTGGAGCCCAGGATGGGACGTGGTGGTAGGGGCTGGCCCTGAGGATTGGAGCTGTTCTTGATCTGCATGTCGAGGGCTGTGTCGGACTGCAGGGCGATGGAGGGAGGGGTGACGGAGCCGCTGGAAGGCGATGTTCCTTGGCTCACGGCGCCATCACTGGAGCCGTCGGTGGAGTTGTCGGTGCGGAAGCTGGCCTTGGAGCGGCGGCGGAGCTCCCTCAAGCTCAAGAATTTGGGAGCCATGTTGGTGAAGGAGAGCACAAAGAGGGAGTTGGGGGGGGAGGGTTTCTGCAGTAGCAAACGAGCGTGTGTGTGTGCGTGTGTCTGTATCTGTGTCTGTGTCTGTGTCTGTGGGTGTGTGTTTTGACAAAAAAAAATCAAGGAGCCAGAGCGAAGGTCAGCGGCGGGGGGAGCGATGAGATGAAGATGGATGATTTCGACGTCGCCACCGACGCCGCCGGCCGTATCGCTGCCTCAATTGTTCTCCGGCGGCTCAGAGGAAGAGGAAGAGGAATAGGAAGCGGAAGCGGGGAAGCGAGCGGCCCCGTCCGTATTCGTACGTGCGAGTCGATGAGACGGGCAGCAAAGGCGCAGCATGTAAACAGACGTAGTAGGTAGTAGGACGTATGTAGGGGGTTCGAGAAGGGGGGGTGGAAGGGAGCGGAGAGAGGAGAAAGAGAGAGAGAGAGAGAGCGCGCGCGCGAGAGAGAGAGAGAGAGAGAGAGAGAGAGAGGAGGAGAAGATCGGTTGCCTTGGTAGGAGGAGAGGAGAGGAGAGAGAAATGGAGGTTTGAAGGCGGCAGGACGGATAAGGCAGAGAGGAATCCGCGGTAGGAGTACGGATAGGTGCTACTGCTACTGCTAGGCCAGTACGGAGTACGGATACTGGGGGTACCAGGTGGGCAGGTAAGTACCTTCCGGGTTACCGTTCGTATCCGTGATTGGGTGTTCGGCTAGGTCCGTACTGTGCATCGGGCTGCAAGGCGGCAGTGGCGTCCACCGTGCATCTACCAGCAGGCATGTGTTGGTACGTCCGTACAGATACTTGGAGAGGTAGCTTGGCACCTCATCTTCCATTTCATGCCTCCCAAGTCCCAAGCATCCCAGTAGTTCGCACCGAAGCACATTACAGCGGACTGGTTCGCGGAGAATATATGTATGTAGGTAAAGCAGTAAGAGCCAGAAAGTATCGGGAAATAGGGATAGGAAAGTATGCACAATGATTTTGGTCTTGCAATTGCTCATAATCCTTGTACATACGGACATGGTCGCTATCGAGGGATACGAGACGGATAAGGGTGGGCCCAGACGGCAAGGGGGAGAAGCCAAGACAGGCCAGGTACCTATTCTGCGTCGGGCAAAGGCTGGAAGAGCCTTTCTTCTTGTTACTTTTATTAGGTGCCTAGCCGGGCCTGTATCCAGGCTGTTTGTATCATCATTAGCGCCATATGTGTACGGGCTGACAGCCTACCACGGATACTCCTATACCTATCCCTAGTGGGTGCCTACCTGCAACTCCTAGTAGGTACGGAAACACGTTGGTTGACAGGTTGCTTGTTGGTACTGGACTAGGCGGAACAGCCAATTCCATGCGTGCCAATCAATGTCATTGATCGTCAGCACCATACTCCGTACCTACTGCAGGCCAGGGTTTCGAGATGACGACTGATGAGTCTGACTCTGACTGCACAACTCTCCCTTTTCAACCTTCTTCTCAGTCCTTGTTTTCACTGTCGACGAGGCAACCTGACGAGCAAGTCAAAGTCACACGGGGCACACCCACCTTACCTCTTGCCGCTGTCCGGGGGAAGGTTCCATCGTCGACCGAAACATTTGTTTCCGGCTAGCAGAGCCTCTCCTTTTTTTTCCTTGAAGGGGGTGGTGGGGAGGGGGGAAGCTTGCTCTTACATACCATGACGTCGTCCCCTGCTTGTCCTTATGCCGTCCGACGTCGAACGACAGGCAAAAGTGCCGCATCACAAGCAATCTCATCATACCTAACATGTATCCGTACGGATGCACATGCACATGCCCACACATATGTATGTACATATATTCATGTTTTGTGCGGAGTACGGAGTATCTTGTAGGTGGCTCATAGAGTCATAATAACTCATCCCTTTGGGTGTCATAAGACCACCTCCGGGTCACTTACAGGGATCGTGGCCAATAGGACGCCGCGCTTTAAGAGGTACATGCTTTCGCTAGTAAATTTGGCCATGATAGAAGTATTGACAACAACCTCCTCTACATATCGCGGCCTGCTAAACGCCGCAGCAGCTAAGTTATATGCGTACCCGGAGGCTTAGTAAGCGATGTGGGTCCCGTGACCCGGAGGTGGTCTTATGACACCCAAAGGGATAAGTCACAACTCGATAAGCCACAGCCCACATCAGACCGACATCAACATGCTCTCGTATTACCCTGACGAGTCCATGTCCTCTCTGACTCTCGACATCTCGACTGCAGCTCGGCAAGGACGCTTTCTATCTTTCCGATGTGTGGCGGCCACACTGAATGCTGTGCAACGGCAGACCCAAGCACACGCTACGGACGTACCATGCGTACGGCCTACCAACACAACAGTAGTCACTACTTAACAGGCCTGACCAGCATCCTTAATCGCCTTCCCGTCGTCGCAATTACGCTATCTCGCCCTTATCATGGTGCGAGTCGATCACTGGTTGCATGCAATCAGCAACACGAATGCTGAGCTGTCCCTCCTACGGGTACTCCGTAGTCCTCCCACACCTTGTTTCCCGCCGTGAACGGCTAGGTTTCCTGCGATCTTTTTTTTTTGACTTGCCGTCTTGCTTTCAGTCAAGCGTGCATACACTCCGTATGTACATACACACACACATAAGTAGGTCGGAGACATGCGTCACTCGGCCGCATACGTGAGCATTCAAGTGTTTGCATCGAGCATGCGGTCTAGCCTCTAATAAGGACTGTGTGTCTAGTAATCTGTATGTGGCTACGGATACGGATACTTATGGCTTAGTGTTTCTAGAGGCCTGGCATTGTCAATAACATCATTCATTTATAAGCTGGTGAATTAATATCCGTAATTTGACAGACAATGCGTTATCAGTCTCAGAGCCTACTCCTCCGTAGAGCCTTCAGAGCAATATATTCATTGTTAACATGATGATTAAAAAGGGGGCGGGCGGTGTGGGCACGTCCTCACAGACGGTCTGTGCTTACGTCATCTGCCATTACTCCGTATGTACATACTAGTCAACTGGAGATGAAGCCGACAGTCCATATCCGTACTCGACGGTCATCTCATTGAGCCAAGAAAGTATTCCAAGAGGGTGATCGCGATGAGCTCGAAAAGTGCAGCTATGATACGCATGTCGTACGGATATCCAAACACACAGGTTATGCATACATGTGCAGATATACCCAAGGCTCACCCTTCTCCCTCAAACCATCAACAGACAGCGCCTCGGCCACCGGATGGGCGGTCCAGATGTCTCCTCCTCTTCCCCGCTGTCCTCTGCGCGGGGCCCTCATCCACGTGCGCTACTGGCACGAACGTCCGGAGAGGCAAACCACGCCCTCTGCGAAGACTGAAACCCAATTCACCTCGCCGAGAACCGGCACACACACCTTGACCGTCAGGCCGAGGGTGATTGAGAAGTAGAAGTATTTATCCGGCGGGGAGCCCGAACTCGGTCGGCGGATGGCGAGCCTGTAAGTGTAGGGTAGCCGTTGCAAAGTCGATGAATCCCCTCCTGGGGGTGGATGGGGAAAAGGTCAGACTACTGCATGCAATTCATTTAATTCTCGATAATGAGCAGGCTGGCAGAGTGGGGTGTAGTATGAGGAAAAAGGAAGCACATCCATCGGGGAGTGCAGATTTGGGCGCTAGAAGAGGAAGAAGGAAAGAAGAAGGACAACGAAGAGAATCCGTTAGTTTAACATCTCTCGAAGTCCAGCTTCGATATAAGAGGTGCGGCGTATGTATGATGAAGCACTTGCACGAAGACGGATACTTTTTCCTGTAGTATTATTAGCTCAGGCGTATGTAGATAAAGATTTGTATTGGAAGAAATCAGAAGATGCAAAGCCCGTCGTCGTCGTCGTCGTCGTCGTCGCCTGCACGTGGCAGCGGCCCTGGTGAGCTGAAGGCAGGCAATCGGGGCCATCGGCCGACCGGTGGAAGCAGAGAGGAGATGTGTATGTATTCTGAGGTAGCGATCTATCTGAGTGTCGGCCAAACTTCGCGGACGGCGACAGAGAGATTGACCTTGAAGATACTTTTGATCTTTTGCGGTGCTGACAGAACGAACGGTCCGCCAATGAATGCCCTGATCTTAGGTGCCCGTAGCGGCGTAGGGAGCCTGTAGCCTCGTAGTTTGTAGGGCCGTAGCCGCCTGGGTAGGGACCTAATCGTACGGGGGCAGAGCGGCCCCACTCATCACTCACGCCCCCTTAAGAAAACCGGTGGAAAGCCAACAAACGGTTGATGAAATTCCATTAAAAAAACTTGACCGTGAACCTGCTAGAACAGGGCCCCTCACAGGCCCTCTTGTCACACACACTCTCTCTCACTCACTCACTCACTCACTCACAGTCACACATATCCGTACATACATACATACACTTTAAACACCCTTTTTTCGCTTCCCCAACCTCCGCCCGAAGAGAGAGAGAGAGAGAGAGAGAGAGAGAGAGAAAGAAAAAAAAACACCTCCCTCTCTCTCCCTTGCGTCTCTTTTAAACTGACTCGCCATCTTTGAGGCCGGGATTTTTTTTTTTTTTTGATTAATGCCTTTTTCTTGATTTTTCTTTTCCCCCCTCGTTTCTCTCACCACCATCCCCCGCCCGCTCTCTTCTCTTCTCTTTTCTCCTCGTCAAAGGGGTAAAAGAAAAGACCCTTCAAACCAACCAACCACCAACCAACCCGAAACTGTGCCTCAGGATTGACAACCGACCGACGACCATCTGTCACCATGGCGTCGTCGTCCCCGTGGAAGAAGCAGCCCGAGGACGTCGTCGATAGCGTTCTCAAAAGAGCCCAGGTCTCAAAGGTAAAGCAACCCCCCCCCCCCCCCCCCCCCCCCCCCCCCCCCCCCCCCCCCCCCCCCCCCCCCCCCCCCCCCCCCCCCCCCCCCCCCCACCCCCCCCCCCCCCCCGCCCCCCC
>PDHP01000068.1:20037-149642 GCA_003339455.1 Ophiocordyceps camponoti-leonardi (nom. inval.)
CGGCTCGGCGGTGAGCTTCCTTCCGCCCCCCCCCCCCCCCCCGAAACCCACCCCCCCCCCCCCCCCCCCCCCCCCCCCCTTTTACCGCCCCCCCTTTGTCCCATTATCCCATATCACAGAAGACAACATCTCACTCAGCATCTCTCTCAGATGGCTCGACGCCTGCAAAATCGCCTCGCCCTCGCCCAGTTCAAGGCAAAACGTGGCTGGGAAGACCTCACCCTCGACTCCATCGAGCCCAAGCTTGAAGAGGAGATGCGGCGGAAGCGCCTGTGCGACGGCGACGTCCTCTCGGATTCCTCTTCCAGCGCCTCCGACCTGCCCTACCCGACACGCACCCTCATGAGCTCGCCTCTCAAACCGCCCATCTTCTCCGACGCAGTCGGCTCCAGCAATGGCAGTTCCGGTACCCGCAAGCGAACCTACTTTGCCTCGTTTGAAAGCCCGAAGCGATTTCACCCTTCGTCCACCGCCCACAAGTCTTCTTTTTCTGGCCACGCTGCCTGGAAGGATAGTCATCAGCTGGCCCATTCTTCGCCCATCAAGCAGCCCCGCCGCCTGCCGCCTTACACCACAACGGCCGGGCCCGACATCTCCTTCTTCAAACAACGGCGGAAAGCCAACGGGCTCAAGTCCCCCAACCTGGCCTCCCCATCCGACGACGACGGCGATAACGACGACGACGACGACGACGACGCCGACGACGACCATGACGATCGTCTTCCTGTGCACTCCTTTGCCTCCTCCAGCCATATCCGTTCCTCTCCGCCCCGCACGCCGCCGATGCAGACTCGCCGACGGAGCAGAGAAAACGCGGCAGCCAAATCAGGCGAGGAGGGCGCCGACCTCCTCCTCTTCTTCGCCGCCTCGCCCTCGGCCGCCGTTCGGTCTAACCGAGGCAGGATGGAGCGCCTCACCACCCCGCCCCCGAAGAACAACAAGCTCGACCTGCCCTCGTCCATGATGACGACGCCCGGCGGCGGCAACCCATTTTCGAGTACTCCCGGTCAGGGTTTCGACTTTGCCGACTTTGTCAACATAACGCCCAGTCCGGCGCAAAAGCAATGGCGGACCCCTGTCCCGGCCAGGACGCCCCTCAGCGTAGCCAGGAGACGGCTGACGTTTGAGGAGTAAAAGCTCTGAGCGAAGTTTGCTTGACGGTCCTTTGTTTTTTTTTTAACCCCTTGTTTCCTTTCTTCTTCTCTTTCTTCCTTACTTTTTATTTTTCTTTTTTTTCTTTCTACATGATACCACGATGGCATATCCCTCATGTTACCCCCGTACATACATACATACCTACCTTATGAATATCCCTCATATGACCCCCCTTTCATCTCTCAAACTCTCGCTGCTTGTTCACCCTTTTATCTTGGTGCCCTTCTCCAGTCTTCTTCGTGACAGTCTCTCTCACAATCACAGTCATTCCCGGCGGCGTTGGAGCCACTTCACTTGTATTATATCATCATGACGGGGGAAAAAAAAAGGGCCATATGGGACGACTGGTCGTGTCGGTCCGCGGCATATCAGGAAACACTGAAGTTCGCGTCCGACTGTTGGGCGTAAACTCTTTGGGATGAGATGGGAGGGGGACTTTGATCTGTATGTACATGCATGCCTACCAGGTTAGCACATACTGTTAGTTATAGTTATACCGGGCAGTGTTGGCATAGCACATAAAAGTCTGGATAACTGAATATCGAATGATGCTGAGAAATTTTCGACGCCTGTGCTGTCGTCGTCGTCGTCTTCTTCTTTCGTTCTCCTCCATGGTCAGGTAAGCGCCGACCAGGCGCGTATGAATGAGCCTTACATACCTGTAGCGTATTGGTTTAAATAGAGGGAACTCGCACCACAGCAAGCGTTTAACTCACTCGCTTACTCCCTACTCACCGACCCCGCGGACTTGCTGAAAAAAAGGGAGGGGAGGGCATCGGTGTAGTTGACTTGGAATCCATCGCCTCCTCGCCTTGTGCATTCAATCTAGGGAAGCCAAAAGGGTACGATGACGTCAACGAGGCTTGGAGAGACATGGGGATATCCGTCCGTACCTACATGTCGAGACACTTTACGGATACCTGTATCGTAAGCGTGTCAAGTATCAACGGACGACGGGTCTTCATACCGGGAACTATATACGACGATGGGGGCATGTCTGCATCGTGGGCAAATCCTTGCCCCTTTTTTTGCTCTTTATCCTGTAATTCAACATCTTTCCCTAGGTAGACCAACTACCGGCTGACAACTCTGCATACATCCGACGACCCTAACCCGGGTGCTGTATCGAAATCGGTCGATGCCCGTCCGCATATACCTACATACCTACATATCTCCATGAAGTAGCCATCTACCTACCTACCTACCTACCTAGGTAGTAGGGAGCAGAGATCCTGGCCTGCCTGCCTCATACATATCGCTGTAAGAGACGGATATCCATCTCAAACGCTGGTCGCTCGCTTACCTCGCCGTCGCGAGGACCTCATGCTCCGAAACAGCTTCCCGTATCGACGACGCAGGCGAGCGGCACATCCACCAACGCACCGCTTCAGAAAGCTCCTGGCGCCGCCTCCGTCTCTGCGCCGCGCATCCAGGCGCGCATCCCGGTCGGCTATTCACGCGTCAGCAGTCGCATCGCTGCTGTCGTCGCTTCTGCTCTCCAGCCTCATCTGGTATGCCATCATCGTCCACAGCACCTTCATCGCCGCCACCCGCTGATCGACGTCGAACAGATCGTACCACGGGCTCCTCCATGCCTCCACCTTGCCCCAGCTTCGCCGGCTCGGATCAGGCTCGGGCGAGCCGTCCAATGCCTCGAGCAGCCGGCCCGGAACGCGCACGCGGAGCACAGACACGTGATGGAAGAGCGAGCTGACGACGAAGATGTCGTCGTCGTCGCGCCCGTCTTCCACCTTTCCGATTGCTTCGTACTTGGTCTTGGCGTCCCACGACGACGAGGGTGGTCGTACGATGCGGTAGCTGTCGTAGATGGACATGGTCTTGCGCGGCTTCTTCGTAACGGGAACCGACAGGCCGTCGCCGTCGCTCGGCCGGGCATCCTTGTCACCAAGAATGGGCATCTTATCCGTCTCACGGCCGATGGGGCCTCCAGACCCGCCTCCCCATCGAGGCTTCATCGTCCACCACTGGTCTTGCCCGAACCGCGTCTCGACCTTACCCTCACGAGCCCGATGCTGGGCCGTGATGAGCGCCGCCGTAACCTCGCGGGCGAGATCCAGCGAATGGGCCGCCTCGACGTTTGGCGAGGTGAAGTCGACCGTCGGCCTCGCGCTCACAGCTGCGACCGGGCCATGCACGATGCCCGCCCTGGCCGCCTCGCGAGATCCGGGACTCTGAAAGATGAAGTGACAGTGGGACGGAGTGTACGTCTTTCGCTGGTGGGGGCCGGCGGCAGATTTGAAATGAAGACGCGGCTCTAGGCGGGCCATGGCCACGTTGCAGCCAAAGTCGTAGGCGACGAGCTTGACAAACGCTGCAATGAGGTTCTGGCGAAAGTCGGGGGGCATGGACTGACCAGAGGAGATTCGCACGACGGGAGGGGGGGCTGTGGTGTCGCCCGCGGGCCTCGTCTTGGGTCCTGCAGCCTCAGCGGTGCCCGTGACAGCGGTCTTCGGGGACGCCATCTCGGCGGCCGACAACTCGGGCGAAGGCGGGAGATCTGCCGGATGGGTGGGATCGTCCCAATAGGCGGTAAAAAGTTCGAGGCGTCGAAAGAACTCGTAGGCATTGCCCAGCCGTGCTTGCTGTTTGCCTCGTGGCGGTGGGATCCTCCTCACAGTGCGGAAGGCGTCTTCATTATTGTTGGAAAGCTCCCGTTTGCGTTCGAGGTATACCTGACAGCCTGGAGCAGGGTTGCTAGTCCTCAGCCACTGGCGATTGACATTATCTTCCTCGCAGGCCTTGTCCGCCGTGAGCTGGTCCCATCGGCGGAAATCTGGGACAAAAGTCGGGTTGGGCACCAGGTCGTGAGCGGCGACGTCAAGCTTCAGGTCGAGACCGATGGCAGAGAGGCCAAGCGGACCCAAAATGCTGGCAGCGCGGCTCGTCTGCTGCAGTAGGGAGGACAGGGTCTCGGTGGGGGGGAGTGTCTGATCTTCGTCGGCGAAAGGCTGGTAGCGCGGTAGATTGACAGGCGTCGGGGGCGGCACGTCCCTTGCATCTACCTTTGCATGCGAAGGTAGGTTCGCTGTAGAGGTCAGTGAGCTAGCGGAGGAAGCGGGAACGGAGACGCAAGACTGACCTAAGGAAGGAAAAGACGCGAACATGGTGATAGTGAGCGACAGCTGGAAGAGAATGTGTACCTAACCCTGGTGACGTGTCGTTCCGGCGCTTGTGCGCTGATGCAAGGCTTGTCGACGGCCGTCGATGCTTCTCGTGGCAAGGAATCAAACGGCCGACAAAGCGGCTGGCGAGTTCATCAGCATGCCTGAGCGGAGCGAAACGGGCGATAAGGAAGGACGTGACGCGATTGGGGATGGGTGGTAATTGTGAAGGTGATGATGATGGTGATGGTGATGGTGATGGTGACGATGATGGATAAGGTCTTGTTGAAGAGAAGTATGAATGACGACGATAATAAGGAGAGGATAGGGACAGTGCCCGAGACATGCAAAAAAAAAAGCGAAGGATTAGTAGCGTAGCAGTCAGTAGAGTATCCGTACCTAGGTAGGTAGGTAGGGAATAGAGAGAGAGGAAGGAATCAGGATGGTAGTGGGTTGAAAAAGGAGGAAAAGATATATCTTCGCCTGCGGGCTGCACAGTACAGCACAGCACAGCACAGCACAGCGCACAAGGCACATAGCATCAGTACTTCTATAACTTATAAGGCCCTGATCCACGACGCCTGAAATCCTGGGAATTCCTAGGAGTCGTCTGACGGACGGCGCGTACATACGTAAGCTCGGCTAAGGAGATATTTCATCCCCGATTAGTACACAAGATGCACTTACTAGGATAGCACGTGATGAGTCCCCCGTTCCATGGCAGGCAAACCGAATGGTCACATGACGGGAGATAGGTACTAGGTAGGGAGTACCTGGCTATCAATAAGTGGGTACCCGAGAGTACTCCAGGAACTTGACGTTGCTTGTGGTGCCCATAGATCCTGCCGAGGTAGCTGATCAACGCGGCAGATCAACAAGATTATCATCATCAATTCATCACCATCTACTAACGTACCTCGTCTATTTTCATCACCCTGAATCCAGCCATGCCAGCGTCTTGATACATGGACCGGCTGGTAAGGCCTAGAACAGTCAACTGTACATTAGTATCTACATACATGCCTAGGTATGTACCTATGTACGAATATCCACTCACAACGACGCATAGCAACAAAGTCAAATCCGTTCGTCACCACTCACCAGGCAACTGACGACGATAGTTCATGACGCAATGGATTCGAAGTCCTTCCTAAACACCACCTGCATACTTATGAACATACTATATGCCTACTACTATCGCTGACACAGCTTAGGTACAGTCTGCCATCTTCGGAATCAGTCCTTATCGAAAACGGCGTCATCCAGGGAGCTTGCATCGCTGCCCTGTGCAGCCTTATCCGCCATCATATTTCGCAAAAATCTCTCCTTCGCGTCATCCCGTGGGGTGATCGTGTAAGAAAAGTCATCCGGACGTGAAATAATCCCAGGACAGACTTTGAGCTGAGCCTCAACCTCGACGCCATCTCCGTCAACAGCCTGGCTGATGTTGAAAACCGACAAGAACTGGGCAACAGTGCTAAAGACGGATGCCTCGGCGAAGCACCGACCGGGACATACCCTGCGGCCGAAGCCAAATGCCACAGTCGGATCCGGCTCACAGCGCGGCTCTGAATACCTGTCCGGGTTGAAAGAGTCTGCATCGCTGTATACCTGGGGATCATGGGTGAACCACCACACGTTGGGAAGCAATATGCTCCCCTTCGGAATCAAGTACCCGTCGTAAGTGATATCCTCGGTCGCCATATGTGGTAAGGCTAAGCCAACGACTGGAGACCAGCGAAATGTTTCCTTGACCAAGTTGACGACGTATGGTAGGTTCTCCCGGTCTTGAGAGCTTGGCAGCCTCTCACTGCCGACGACGCGGTCGATCTCATCCTGCGCCTTGCGTTGTACATGGGGAAATCGAACCATAGCCAGCAGAAAGGCTTTAAGACTCGAAGCCGTCGTCTCTGCCGCGCCGCCGAATAGAGCCCCAGCCGCGAGTTTGATATCATCTTCGTCCTTCCCGTTCAACTCTTCCTTGTCGTGCAGCTGCACTAACCTTGACGTGATCGAAGACCGATAGCAACCGCTCTTCATCTGATCGCGAACAAACAGATAGGGAACGTCTACCATTCTCTGGCCCGTCTTCTTCCACCGCCGAGCCGTTGCCTTGAACCCAGCGCCGGGCAAGCCATCCGGCAGATACCTGAGCGCGGGAATCAAATCCACCAGCCAAGCTCCGGGGACGAAGGCAAGCGAGAATTTCACCATGAGGCTATAACCCAGGCGCACTAAGGGGTCTTCCTGCTCGTCGATGGAATAGCCGTACGTTGCACATAGTATGATGGAAGCGGAAAGACTAGCCATGGCGAAGCCGTCAGTCGACGATGGCATCGAACTGCTTGGATCCAGCTCACCTTTCCAAATGCTCGAATAGTTTCCCCGGACTAGTCAAAACCCAACCGAGAAAACGTTGCGAGCTATTCTCTATAAGGTCGTGAAACTGCTCAACTCTTCCTACTGTTCCGAGCACCTGAGTGACGAGCCGTCGTCTTCGTCGAAGGTCATCGACGTATGTTAGACAAGGTATATAGTGGGACATGCCGCACAAGTCGACAAATTGCGTCTGCGGCCTCCCCGAGGTCTTGAGCGATTGCTGCTCCAGGAGGTGAGTGGCAGCCTGCCTGTCGTGGATGATGACTATGGTCTTTCCTAAGACTGTGACTGAGCTGATTGGACCATAAATATCTTTGTGAGCGAGCCAGTGCTGGAATTCGGGCACGCGTTTTGGCGGCATGTCCCTGATGTTGCCGAACAAGGGCAGAGGCTTGGGACCGGGAGGGAGTCTTGGACGGACACTTTTTCGAGACCATGATCGGCTGACGATGAGGCTCAGGAAGGCTATCAAGGCAGCTACATGTATGGGACTGAGGAGAACCGACATGGTTAGCCGAGGTCTTTGAGAGTAGGTTAAATGCTGAGTATGATATCGGCGGCCTCAGCATCTTTCCGGGCAGCCCGGTGACAAGCCTACTTTATATATCTGTTCACCTATCGGTACCTATCCACCTTCCTACTTACATTTGTTCATCTCCCTGGTAGGTAGGTATGCATACGAACTATGGATACTAACATAGTACCTACATGGACGAATAGGTAGACAGCAAGGTATCCGTAGGGATACAACTGATCAACAATCGTAATGTGACGACGCCACTTCAGCCGCGGTGGCGTCGGCCCTGATGATTATTCTCTTTCCTGCACGACAAATCAATATGGCATACTCCACGATCGATCAGCTGATGCGGGAAATGGGCGGCGAAGAAGAGTATGTAGTCTACCTCTACGGATCCGTATCGTCTTCCAAAAGCGGAGGAGGCATCGCCATGCAATTGCAGAGAGATGCTAGGGCTATTGGTCCTCATCGGACACTGCGCTCATAAGTTATAACACAACACACACACACACATACACGAGTCATTGCGATGATCAAAAGGCCCCAAAGTCACATGGACTCTGCCCCAGAATAGACATCGAAAGAGAGCTAGTATGTATGTATGGCTAGCCCAGCGGATGCCGGTTTCGAGAGGGTAGTATGTAGTAGGCATCTAGCGTTGCTGTTATCTGTTGACTACTACCTAGGTACTAGCACCTACCTGAGAAGATGAGAAAATCATGAGCTCGAACCAGCGCCAGTTTACAAAATGGCGTCCATCGAGATCAACGGCTGCTGCTGATAAGCTGTTGGTGATCGTGATGACCATGGTTGATCTCGTCTGTGGACTGTGATGGCGCTGTGCGGGCCGCACCCGCAGCGGTTGAAGATTAATCTAGTTGTCTCATTCTTCATAGGTAGGTAGAAGAAGGCGAGCTAGGATCTCAACATGTCTCGTGGAGTTGTGGTGCAGACCGGTCTGACTTGTGAGACCTGCAACTGCATATGTACTCCATGTGTCTGTGTCTGTGTTGTACGGATATGCAATACGGTTAGTCTTCCGAAGACCCGTTAACGCTTCAACGTCAACTCTATGTATGTACGTTGTTGTTTGGAGAAGCAGGTTGACGGAAATCTTGATGATAAAGTTCCGTTTAAAACAGGGCATATAATCGTAATCGTATAGGTAATAATCCCTATGTTCTTTCTCTATCCTCTATCATCTATCACGCAGGCAGGCAGACTTCTTCTGTTTCATGACGGCGACCCATCTCCCAGCATGCCGCTCATGCCAATTTCCACTGTGTGTGCCTCTGATCACGACGCGGGATCTGTACAGTGCGTACATACCGTATGAGGCGACTCCCGCACCCTCCTGTCAACCTCACAGTCACACAGGTATCCATCTACGGATACCTATACGACGATTGTCTCCTCTCACAGATTCGATCTCTCCATACTACCACATTCCAGTATGTCCGGGTCCTCATCACCTATGTCCCTACCTACCTATCAGGCTATCACGACTTCACATCCTTGTCCTCCCGACTCAGGGACGCTGTCCGGCTGTTTCACCGTACCTACCCAGGCCGGCCATGTTTCCAAACTCGCCCCTGGCCACAACCGAGTCAAGCAAGACGACGCTGGCAGGCTGCTGACAGCCTCGCAGCCTGACCGTACCGTGAGCCAATTTGGTTTCCGCTCTGGGGCTCCAGCGCGGAGAAGGGAATGCCTGGCGCCAAGTCGAGGCGATGTCGCCGTTGCTGGTTTGACATCAGGCGCCGGTTGGCGAGCAGCTCCGTGAACCCTTGGACATGGAAGCCGCCGACTATCGACATCTCCCTGGATTCACCCGCGCGTCTTTCAGAGGCAGAAACTGAACCCCTCGTGGATGCCGACAAAATCATCGACATTGCAAGCACTTTTCTTTTCCTTCTCCAATCTGCTGCCCGTCACTTCACCGGGACGCACAGTCGTTTGAAACGTCAACAGAGCAGAGAAACGGCTCGGTCACTAGGAGAAAAAACTCAAACGGGTTTGGCGAACTGCTCCCAATCGCGAGACCGCTTGGTCCCCCCCTCCCCCACCGTCTCGGACGATGCCTCGTGCTTCACCTGTGTCGCGGATCGCACCCCTCCTGTCTGTCTGTTCCAGAGTCCCCCTTCTAGGCTTCTACCACCTTGACCCCCCCCCTGCTTCCTCTCCCGAAGTCCATGTCTTTCACCGTTTTTTTTTTCTTTGCTTTCCGCTTCTTTCGATACCTTCCGGTAATGCGAATTTCTGGTCCCGACGACTCTTGACACCAATTTCTATACGGCGGCATCTCGTTGAAAGTCAAGCAGCATCGACATGAACTAGAAGTTTAGCGGCGGCGCTCTCGCCATTGTCCCGCGCATCACCATCACCATCACCATCACCATCACCATCACCATCATCATCATCATCATCGCTGACCTCTCCTTCTCGACATGTCTGGCCAGCTGACCGCGGCAGTTCAAGTTGAAGAATGCGATACCGACCGTACGAAATCACAACCGCCTTTCCCACCCGAACGCCCAGGCAGTCGGCAAAGGTCCGTCGCCGCAAAGGCAGTTCCGTTGGACATCGCCGCCGCTGCTAAAGGCGCCCCCGTTTTGGGCCCATCGTCAACTCCTACTACCCCAAGCATGTGCGTTGTACACAGAAACTCGCCCCCGTCGCCCCCGTCGCCCCCGTCACCATCCCCGGCTTCTGTTGGCCCAACTCTGGCCTCCCGGACGGAATTGCGGCGAGATCTTGGTGAAAGGCCTCGTCAAGGCTCCTCTCAGAACACACGCCAGGCTTTTACAAGGAAGAGCGACGCTTCGGGAGGGTTGCAAGGTTCCCGGCCAAGAGAACTCACGAAACAAGCATCTCCTTCAGGCAGCGGCCGTGGTTCCTTTGGTTTGGCTTCTCCCTCGAAGAGCAGCCAGATTCTCGCGCCGAAAGATTCCTCATCATCAAAGGACGTCCCGACATCAAAAAACAAAGAATCTACCGGTCGAAGTTTATTCGGGGAAAAGCCTGCATTTCCCAATCGCAACTTCATATTTCCTGGTTTCTTCCCTTTCGATTCTACGTCCCCTTTCCTCAAACGACCTGACGATAAACCCCCTGAACGAACAGTCGAAAAGCCTGCCGCCGAGGCGACGTCAACGATTCCCTTCGGAAACAACCAAGGGCAGACTACGACCCGTAATGTCAACAACCAGCCCCCGCGCACGACCTCAACAACGAGGCCTCGTCAACCGGGACAAAACCAGGCTCAGCCACCGAGGAGCACTTCAACAGACGTACGAAACCCCCCTCCGGCGGAGAGGACTCGACCAGCGTCGAACGGCAGAACCACGCGAACAAGCGATTCTGCGCCCACAAGTGGAATACAAGAAGCTCCGATAGAAACGAGCGAAACTCAAAGCGCTGGCCAAGAGAGCTCGACATCTACTACGGATGAACGGACCTCAACACCTACGAACGAGCGGACCTCGAGGCCTACAGACGAACCGACCTCAAGATTTTCGGACGAACCGAGTTCGACGTCTACAGAAGAGCAGACCTCGACAACAGAGAACCCGTCGCCTTTTGGTAGCTCGACTTCTACCGTCACTGATAGCTCATCGGACGGAGGAATTACAAGCGCTACACCTCTCAGACTTGCTCCTACGGACTCTCCAACAAACTCCAACCCCCGCAACACAAGGCGTCCATCACCTGCCGTCAGGTCGACGCTTGACACATCAGCAAGTGCCCTCCCGGCAAGCACGCCAGCTGCAAGGCCCAGCTCGGCTGCACCATTGGGCAACACTGGAACGGAAAACGGCATTGGCGGCAACCTTCAGAACCAGGGTTCCGATCGACCGCCGAGAACTAGCCCCAGACCAACCCCCGTTCCTAGCGATGCGGCTCGAGGATCTCGTGCTCTCCCGACAAAGAGCGTCGTCGGGATCGTCGTGGGCGTCTCCGCCGCGGTATTGATCCTCGGGCTTTCGCTATGGATTGGGCGAAAACTGTGGCGGAAGGTCCAGGCCAAGAAGAGGATCAACAGACTGCCGTCGCCTTTTTACGACTCTAGCTCCTCCGACATAGGACAGAGGGACGTGGGAGAGACGACTTTCAGAGATGCCACCGGAGCTCGTTTCGGCGCAGAACGACTGGCGGCCAGCATGGGCTACCATGGATCAGGGGCGAGATCTCAGGCCGAGAACTCCATGGCCGAATTCACCGTTAATGAAGCGGCACCGCAGCTCTGGGAAACGTCTGCGATACCAGGACAAGGCGCGACGAACTGGGGGGCGTCGATGAAAGGCCGGTTCATGGGCTTGTGGCCGAGGAGGGCGGATGACACGGCTTTCGACTCGGCACCGAGAGGAGGGCTGTCGGACGGTGCGACGAATTACATGGGAGGCGGCAGCACCACCGATGCGGCGCCGCAAAATCTCGACCTGCCGCTCAACCAGGACGGATTCGGGATCCTGAACCCGTTCGCCGACAGCAACGCCGTGAACGTCACGGCTCAGGAGCCGGCGTACCTCGCACAGGCCTACATGGAGGGGGCCCTGGACCCCTTTTCCGACGGCAGTGTGATACAGAGTCCTCAGGAGGCCGTGTTCGCCGGAAAGGGGCCGCGCTCGCACCGGCGGTCCGTCAGCGCCTCGGTGGCCAGCTCGCGATATCCGCCCTCGGTAGCGTCCACGCGCAGCTCGCGTTATCCGGCCTCGGTGGTCTCCCGCATGGGCGGACGGTCCTCGTTCCGAAGTCTGGCCTCGTCCTTTGCCGACAGGCGTAACAAGTTCCGTTCGGATCCGTTCGACCTCGAGATCGAGGGCGGGCTTCCCAACGTCGATGACGTGCCCGAGATGCCGCCCCTCGACAACTCCAACGCGGCGTACATGTCTCACATGCGCGCTGGCAGCCAGCCGACATCGTCGTCTTACTATACGAGCGGCGTCGGCACCGACTGGAACCTGACGCGGACGACGGCGGCCGGCCCGGCCATCGATCCTGCGGCGGCTGCTGCCTTTCCCCTGGGCCCCGGCGCCGGAGGCGAAGCGCAGTTCGGCGAGGGAGCCGAGAATGGGCTGAGGTAGGCGACGAGGAAGCCTTGTGATTTGTGCAGATATCCCAACGCATAGCATATTTTGGTTTATCGCTCCTGGTGTTACCCTTCTCCCCCCCTTTCCCCCTTTTCTTCTCTCTGTTTTTTTTTTCTTATATCCCCTTCTTTTTATTCTTATGCATCCCCCCTCATGTCAGGGAGCCATTGAGTGGCCATATCTTGCGCTGCAATTTTTTTTTAATGCCTCGTATCGAGGTTCAATCTTTCATTTTCATTTTCCAGCGCGGAGTCTTGAGGGGGGCAGCGTCGCCTACTACTACCTATCTACATATGTGGCACATCATTCACTTGAGCGTTTTACCGATGGAGAGAAATCAAGGGAAGGGGGGGGGAAAGAAACCAGTGAGAGGCCATGGAAAGCGTCTATATATCGTCTATGGCCTTTACTTGCAATGGGGAAGCGGTCAGGGGAAGAAGGAGAAGAAGAGAAGAAGAAGAAGAAGAAGAAGAAGAAGAAAAAGAAACGTATAGAATACACAGACACCACACACTACACTACACTACACTACACACTCTACTGCTACAAGAGATATAAGGGACAACATTATTCGAAGGAAACCATTCAATCAAATCAATCAATGACGTATTAACTTTGAGCCTAACTGACTTGACGACGACATGACCTCGTGAGATGGCTCTACGGACTGCGTACAGAGACTGAGTATTGTGTACAGAAGAGTTGCCGAGTCGCGAACCGCAGCAGGTAAACGACTTGAACTGGGTATCTAGATAGGCAGGTAGATCGTGAAGAGTCGTAGAGAAGTTGGATATATAGGTGCCTATGGTCATTGATCATGTATGTGTGTAGTATGTACAAGAGTATGCAGGTATGAGTATGACGATACCATCTGGATTCGTTCCCCATCACTTCCATCCACTCATCACAGCCCCCCTCTCCTCCCAGCCATCACTGGGCGGCGGGATGTGTCACGTACCAGTGCAACAGGTCTCTGGTAGCCAGCGCGTCCTCGACGCTGTCGTGGCCCTTTCCCCTTAGCTGGATCTGGCGGTTGAGCTTCTCGCCGGCCAGGGCCTTGAGGGACATGCCGGCTTCGCGCTTGGCGGGCGCCTCGTCTTCGTTCTCGTCCTCTTCCTTCTTCTTCTGCTGCTTCTGCTGCTGCGGACCCGAGTTTTTCCTCTGAGGCGCGGCTGATGTGTCGTTGTTAGCGCCTTCATCGACCTTGCGACGCTTCTTCTCTATGCATAACGTGTCGATGACCAGAGGATGGATCCAGCGAAGACTCGTCAGATCCTGATTGCACGCGTGACCGACGACGATGGTGTTGGGCCCGATGAATCGCAAGATGGCCATCCTGGCCTCGTCGCGTCCTAAAAGGCAATTCCCTCGACGCAGGGCGTCGTCCATCATCGGTTTCGAGATGCCGGAGTATCTCGTATTGTAGTGAGCCATCTTGACGTCCGGCATGACGAGTTTGTCGAGAAGAATGGCACGAGAGAAGTAGTCGATGACGGAGACGCGAATCAGCTCCGAATCTCCCGATTCCGCCGTGCCCATCTCGCAGTCAATGACGACGACGGCAGCGGGCTGCTGCAAGAGGGTTGGTGCCGAAGGCGTCGTGTAGAAAATCCAGTTCATTTCCAGCTCGCCGGCGGCATATATACGTGGAGTATGCCATTCACTGGAGGAACAGGCCTTGGAGTGCGTGTAATTGCGGCAGCAGGTCCACCTCTGTGAAGAATGGGAGGTTTTCCTGTCAGTCAGGCGTGCCGCGGGGGAAAAAAGAGGGATGCTTGGGAAAGACATGCCTGTCGATTCACTTGGCCAGGATGAAATCTGCAACGCATGATGGGCTCTTTGGGTTCTTCCTTCTTCTTCGTTGTAGTGGAAACGGTGAGCTGTTGGAAGACAGCATCGATGTCAAAGGCCCGAGACGGAGCAGGTTGGGCGAAGGTGGAATGTTGACGCGCAGCTGGAGCAGTGCCAGGCACAGCGGAGGGAGCCTGACGCTGCTTCGGGATACGGCCGTTGTTCGGTTTGATGGCTTGTGTTGAAGATAGGATAGGTCAGCTCGAGATGAGATCCAGTAACAGAAAAACTCGGGAGCTCACTTCGATGACAGGACGAACAGCGGCGCTTATTATCCAAGTCTCGAGACGAGAGCTGTCCGAGAATATAGCCCGCTTGACGAAGTTCATCTCGGGAAAGGACGAAATCGTGCAAGCGGTTGAGATTGTCGTGGGTGTAAGGAACCGGGCCAAACTCGACCTCCATGATGGGGTTGCGATATGGAACCAGGAAAAGGTAGCGAGCGAGTTGATCAGAATGACGGAGAGGTTTATAGACGCATTGAGTTTTGTCCGTTGAAGTTGTCGACACGATGCCTGACTGTGGCCGGGGGGGGGGGGGGGGGGAAGGGGGGGGGGGGGGGGGGGGGGGGGGGGGGGGTGGGCTCGCGAGGGGGTGTGCGCGTCCGTCACTGGGGCGGGGGGGGGGGGGTTTGGTGGGGGGGGGGGGGGGGGGGGGGGGGGGGGGGGGGGGGGGGGGGGGGGGGGGGGGGGGGGGAAAGGACAGGAGGTGGAGGAGGAAGTGGTGGTGGTTTGCTACCGAGACGGTTTGCTACCTTCTCACTCAGGCTCTCACCGTCACAGGGACAGGGAAGCCGATCGGTCGGTCGGATCCCGGCTCCGGCGCGCGTGCACGTGCCCTGGCGAGCCGCAGCCGACGCCGACAGAGCCTACTAGGTTGTATGTACAATGCAGGGGTCGAAAATGACTAATCACGACTGCCGAACTGCATCCCGAGATGCTGCCTGACGGAATCCTCAGCGGCGTGTCATGGACTGATACTCTCATAATTTATTAGGTATGTGCCTACAGATGCGGCCGTCGGCGAAAAGCGCGGAGAGGCCGAGTTCCTTTGTCGTCGCGGTGGCCGAAGTCAAAGTTGCATCGGGTCGATATCATTCGCCAGTCGGAGGCCAAGGGATCGACCGGGAAGACGAAGATCCGTCTGCACATGCAACACCGGAAGATGGTGAAGATGTAGGTACGGCGGGCCGTCCCCGGCGCTGCGTTTGCACAGCCACACAGACTCTTCCCCTTCTCTCGGAGACTCCGGGCCCCTGCCGACCTGGACCGAACGGCCGTAAGGCACATGAACGGGGATGTGTGTTGGCACTTGGCGTCAATCAACTCCTAGGGATTATCCGTAGTTCAGTTGCAATCGATCTCCTCTCGCCGCCGTCGGTAATGCCACAGCATCGCTGCACTACCCGACCGCTAGGTAGTATACGGATACGCGCGCCACACACACACCGCTGGGCTTAAAAAAAAAAGGTTCCTTGGGGCTTGGCTCCTCCTCGGCCCGGCGGCTGACCCCTGTCCAGCTAGCCGAGCACAGCGGCATCGGTGTGGCTGGTGCCGGTACTCCGTACTCCTCCGTACTCCGTTCATCAATTGTTCTCAATCTCTTTCTGCCTGGCCGGTCTCGGCTGATGGGTTTGGTGGGTGTCGTCTCTCCACAGCGCGAGATGGGATTTTCAAAGCCTCGCACACATTCTCGCTGTCCTCGATATATGGATACAGAGACTCATCTCCGTACGGATACAGACAGACGATCTTCATGATTTCTACTATCTACGGATATATATGTAGATACCGAGTATCCTCATCGTCAGCTACAATTTACCTGCTTTCATCTTTCCTTTCTTACCTCTCAAAGTCTCTTCCCGATACAAGATACGCCCTCCCGAGTCCAGTCAGTCAGTCAGTCAGTCCCTGACTCGGGTCATCAACTTCTACTCCTCTCTTCCTCCTCCACTTCTGTCCCTCTAGGGTCGTATTTCTGGATCCTCGTTTATTATTTTCTTTTCGTCCTCTAGCTCGACCCTCTTCTCCCCCCTTCCCCCCCCCCAATCGTCATGATCGGCAACGGCTAATAAACAGGGGTCAAAGACACAAAAAAAAAGGGAGAGCGAGAGAGGCAAAAAGGAAATAATAGAAAGGAAGAAACAAGTCGAAACCCCGCCATCGGCGCAGCATCGTCATCTACTACCTACCTACCTCTCTGGTGGTATCTCTATCTGTCTGTTCTCTACGGATACCGCTGGCCTTCTTACGCATGGAGGCTCTCACATACTACACATAGGTACTACGGATACATACAGACAAAACCTCTCCCTCAAGCGTTATCATCATCATCACTTTACACCTCAGTCGCATAGGCAAGAGGAGAATTATATACGGATATAACCGTCGCAAGGCTGCCTGCATCGTGCAAGGCTGCCGAAACCGCACACCCCTCCTCCTCTCTCCCCTCGTCCCCCCCCCCCACCCAAAGACCTGCATTTGTACTCACACCCTCACACACACACCTCTCTGTCTCCTCCTCCAACCTCTCTGTCCCACACCCAGCCATCCACCCTCTATTCTCGATACCGACGCCTTCTGCCGACTCCTTGACGATCCTCCCACCCTTCTGACCAATACCATTCCGGCTGTGTGCGCCTCGCTTCCCCGGGTTCTCGGTGTGCACGTCCGTGTGTGTGTTTCGCGACCCAGCCATCTCGGCGCTGGGCGTCGAGCCACGCATCATCGAGTTTCCTCTTCGCTCCCTCTGCATCTTCTCTCGCCAATCCGACATGTCTGCTTTCCCTTACGGCGGAGGCGGTGGCTACGGTCATCCGCAGCAGCAATTCTCCGGCAACTACTTCCAGTGAGTCCTCGCTTCCAATCTCCGGCTCGCGCCTCTCTTGAGCTGTCTGACGGTCTCTTTTGGCTCGTCACAGGCAGGCCCCTCTTCCGCAACAGAGTTTCAACGGTTACCAGCAGGGACATGGCTCTCCTCAACCGGGCTATGGTTACCACCCTGCCCAGTTCCAGTATAGTTATCAGGTATCGTCTCCAACCGCAGCTTTGGGTCCCGGTCCCCTCTCTTAACAGATAAATTCAGCAAAACTCTCCTTCTCCTCAGCAATATGTCGACCCGGGCTCTTACGGTCATATGGTCCCGCAGCCGAGCTATGGCGGTTCGCGGCCTAGTCCCGGTAGGGCTTGCCCCAGGGCGTCGCGCGAGGTCGAGTCGTCGACTAACATACGGCTCCCGTCCAGGTATGCATGCGGCGCAACACAGTCCTCTCCCGCAGGCGCGGCTCGGCCCGGAGGCGCCGCCGTCGGAGCCCCAGCAGTTCGGTCAAGGTGCGCCGCAAGGCTATGCTTTTCGGTACTCCAACTGCACCGGCCGTCGCAAAGCGCTGCTCATCGGCATCAACTACTTTGGCCAGCGCGGCCAACTTCGCGGCTGCATCAACGACGTCCGCAACATGACGGCATACCTCGCCGAGCACTTTGGCTATAAGAGGGAGGATATGGTGATTTTGACTGACGATCAGCAAAACCCCATGAGCCAGCCTACCAAGCAAAATATATTGCGCGCTATGCACTGGCTGGTCAAGGATGCCAGGCCCAATGACGCCCTCTTCTTCCACTACTCGGGTAGGAACCTTACTGGGTAGATGAATCGATATCGGGTCATCGTCTCTAACGCGCCATAGGTCACGGGGGTCAAACTAAAGACGTCGAAGGTGACGAGCCCGACGGCTACGACGAAGTCATCTATCCTGTCGACTTCCGCCAAACTGGCCACATCACCGACGACGAGATGCACCGCATCATGGTTCAGCCTCTTCAGGCGGGCGTGAGGCTGACGGCCATCTTCGACTCATGTCATTCCGGCACTGCCCTCGACCTGCCGTACATTTACTCGACACAGGGCATCCTCAAGACACCCAACCTTGCCAAGGAGGCCAGTCAGGGGCTGCTCGGTGTCATCTCATCCTACAGCCAAGGCGACCTCGGCGGCGTCGCCAATGGCATCGCGAGCTTCTTCAAGAAGGCCACCAGCGGAGACGAGCACCGCAGCCGAGCTCTGGCCACCAAGACTTCCCCGGCGGACGTCATCATGCTGTCTGGCAGCAAGGACGACCAAACATCGTGGGTGATCCCCTGGCAATTCCATTTCTGCTCTCCCGACCCTCCTTGGCCGCCTCGATTGTCAGGAAACAACCAGTCGGTTGCAGCCTGGCCTTCGGAGGCGTCAAGTTACGTTGGGATCGGCTGGGATTTTACCATTTCGCTTCTCATGTTCTACAACAGCTCCAGCTGACGTTACGACTTCAGGGCCGATGTCACCATTGCTTCGCAGCCGACGGGAGCCATGTCGTGGGCATTTGTCAAGGCGCTCAAGAAGAACCCGCAGCAGAGCTACGTGCAACTGCTCAACAGCATACGAGACGAGTTGGCGACCAAGTACACGCAGAAGCCGCAGCTCTCTTGCAGTCATCCGCTGAGTGAGTAGGGCAGTCTGCATGGGCGATGAGGGAGACTAACGGGTTGTTGCAGACACGAACCTACTGTTCGTCATGTAGAATTGGGGGTTGCTTGGTTTCGGCACGTCGTCTCCGCCTTGAAGGGAAAAGGGAACTGGATGGGTTTTACTATGCATACATACATATGTGTGTACCCACGCTGGGGATTATGTCGAATGATGACGACTTTTTATTAGTAGTATCCTGCCTGCTTGAAGTCGTGGCTTATGGGCTGAGTCTAGGTAGATACGGTATGGAAGAGAGGGCCTTTACGACTACGCCTTGAGGGCGGCAAACAGTCTCGATACGCCTGACGCTGGGTTCAATATTCTTCCCGTCCATGCGCATGCCGTGAATTGACTAAAAAGAAAAAAAAAAAGAAGACCGTTGAGTGCTTGCGAAATCCAACCGAAAAATGCTTTAAAACCGACAAGATAACTGGCTCATGACTCGAGACGACGATGCTGATCATTCCTATGACCTTCATGATAAGCGGCGGCGAGACGTCGACGGACGACCTCGTGACGCGCCCAGGAACGAGCTGCGATGCGGGCACGGACAACGAAGCGAACGGCCAGCAGCAGCGAACGGAGACGCGACGGCGAAGGCGAGGAGGACACGGGCATCACGGGAAGAAGAGCTTGCTTGCTTCGACTGGTGAGGGCGAGACGGGCGCGGATATCGTCTAGTTCGCGGAGCTGGGCTTTGTTGCTGTTCGAAGCGTTAGAGAGACGGTTGCATTAAACATTTTTCGGGGAGAAAGGAGAACGGGAGGGGAGGGAAATAGAGACGAACCATGCCTCGGCGACGGCGAGTTCGAGCTGGACAAAGGTCTTGGCAAAGGCGGCGTCGGTCCGAAGCTTCGCCTCGCGCTCCCACCGAGCCTGCATCCACTCCATCTGCATGACCATGCCTCGCCTCTCCTTGACGGCCGTCTCGTCCGTCGCCGCCGCCGCCGGCGGATCGAAAGACGAGTTCCGACGGAGCCGTTGAGCCAACCTCTCGGCACTGAGACGATAGGCCGCTCGCTCGCTGCGCGCGCGCTCGAGTTTTCGTCTGAGGCTGGCCTCGGCCTCGACCAGGCCCTGGATCAGCGTCTGCTTCTGCTCCGATTCCGAGAGAAGTCGACCGAGGGCTTGCTGGTGCCGGGCCGCCGCCGTCTCGGCCTCGTGACGGGCTTCGACGAGGAACTCTTCGAGAACCTGGCGCTGATCTTCTACCTCGTCTAGCCGTTGTCGGAGCTGGGAATCGTCGTCTTGGCGCATCAGTCTCGAGACGTCCTTTTCGTGAAGTTTTTGTTCCAGTTCGGTAAGTTGCTTCTTCAGACCCTTGACGGCATCGCGATGGCTCGATTCGCGCTGTAGGAGCTGGACCTCCTTCTTCCGCGCGGTCGAGAGGTCGTGACGCAAACGGCTCCCGTCGTCTTCCTGCTGCTGCTGCGTTTCGTAGTCGGCTATCCTTCTTTCCAGCTCGCGGATCGATCGCCTCGCGCCGGCCAGCTCTTGATTCTCCTTGTTGGACGACTGACGAAGCTCGTCCTCGAGCTGGCCTATCCGCTCCTCCGAGGCGGCAGCCTTGTCCATCTCCTCCTCGAGCGAGCCCTCGAGCGCGTCCCGTTGCGAGACGAGCCTCTTGTTCTCCTCCTTGAGCCGTCGCAGCTCGCCGTCGAGTCGCATCTTGGCCGTGCGGAGACCCGTGTCCTGATCCTGGTTCAGGGCACGCTCCTCGAGCTCGTCTCGTTCGGCCTCGGCGTCGGCGAGCGAGTCGCGCGCCGTGGCGAGGTCGGCCTTGAGCTTCGCTAGCTGATCGTGAAGCGTCTGCTTGTCCTTGTTGGCCCTCTCGAGTTGACGCGTCGCTTCGGAGAGTTGGCTCGTCAGTCGCGCCGTCGACTCCGATGAGGGGCTGCTGCCTCTTTGCTGCTGTTGTTGTTGCTGCTGTTGCTGTTGTCGTTGGAGCTCGCCTCGTAGTCTGTCGCTCTCGGCTCGAGCAACTTCGAGGTCCTGGCTCGCCGCCTGCAACACCTCGACCTCGTCTTCCAGCCCGACGGCCTTGTTGACCTGCGCCTGGTAGTCGATCTGCGTCTGCCGCAGCTCCTCTCGCACCGAAGACAGCTCGGACCGGAGGCTGGTCAGCAGCGTCTGTCGCGCCTCGAGAGCCTCCTTGAGCTCGTCCATCTGGCGGTTCATCATGGCCGCCTCGCTGCGGTGGCGCTCGCCTTCGCTCTCCATGGCCGCCTTAAGCTTTGACTCCTTGTCGGACAGGCTTCCTTCCGCCGAGCGGAGCCGGTCGATGGTCCGCTGCAGGCCGGCCGCCCTCTCCTCGGCCCGGTCCCGCTCCGACTCGAGCGTCTGCCGCTGCGTCTCCCACTTGTCGCTGTCGTTGTCGTACAGGTTGTCCTTTTCTCGCACCTCGGCCTGAAGGTCCGAGATTTCGTCGTTGAGCCGCGCCATCTCGCCGTCGTACTGGCTGCGGAGGTCCCTCTCCCGTTCCAGCGCGAGCTCTCTCTCCTGCGCCAGCCTCGTCTCCAGATCCTGCACCTTCTTCTCTAGCCGGTCGGCTTCCAGTCGGAGCCCGTCAAAGTCGGCGCCGAGGGCCTCGATCTGTGACTGCAATTCGTCCCTCTCGTCGCCTACGGCCAGGAGCTCGGCCTCCAGCTCCTGCGTCCGAAGGTCCGAGTCGTGGTCCCTGCTCTTCAGCCCCGATCGCAGTTGGGCAATTTCGCCATTGGCCCTCGCAAGTTCCTTCTCTAGGCTGGCGTACTCTTCGCCGCTCTTGTCCAACTCGTCTTGCAGCCGGACGACCCTGTCCTCGAGCTGGCGCGACAGGCCCTTGGTGACGATGGACTTGTCGGCAAGATCCTCCCGCAGCATCCGCAGCTCTTCCTCGGCCCGCTGCTTCTGCGCCACGGCTGCCTTCATCTTATCCCTGCTGTCGTCGGCCTGTTCTTCCAGCCGGCGCGTGTCTTGCTGAAGACGCTGTATCGTCTCCTGCGCCTCGTCGAGCTCGTCCTGAAGAGCGTCGTCGGCGTCTTGCTGCTGCTGCTGCTGCGATTTCCTCGCCTTTTCCTCCGCCTCCTCCAGTTTTTCGCGAAGGTCTTCGAGCTCATCCTCGCGACTAGTGATGATCCGGTCCTTTTCCCGAAGGTCGGCCTCGAGATCCTCGACCGTGTCCTTGAGCTTCTCCAGCTCCGTCTCGCGTTGGTGCTGGCCCCGGTCGACCTGGCGTTGCAGGTTGTCGAGATCGGACTCGCGCTCCTTAAGAGTCTTCTGCAGTTGCTGTAGCTGAGAGTCGTCCGGCTGCTTACGCTTAGACTTGTCCTGGAGGTCGAGCATCTGCTGGCGGTACTTTTCCAGATCGCGTTCGGCCGACGTCAGTTGTTTCTTGTAGCGATGAAGCTCCCTCTGCATCGTCACTTTGTCCACCTTGAGCTCCGTGTTTTCCTTAAGGGCGGCCTCGCTGTAGCCAGGGCCCGCCTTGCGCAGAGCATCCTCGAGGAAGTGAATCTTGAGCTTGAGGCCAAAGTTTTCCTTCTCGATGCGGTCGATGACGTTTTCTTGCTCTCGTAATGACAGGTGATTCCCATCCTGCTGTAGAGGCCCCCTGTCCTTGGAAGGGCGCGCGAGGGGGGTCGAGGCGACGCTACTGCTGTCGACCTGAGGCAGCGCCGTCTTATCGAGAAAGGATTGGCTCGCACGAGAGCCGGCGTATACAGAGGTGTCCCCTCGAGGGATGGGCGTCACCTCGACCTCGTCGATGCGATCGAGGTCAGGGGAGCCACGAACAGCAGCAACGGCGTTTTCCTTACCGAGCCGTCTAGCGCTGTTCCTCGTCGCCGATTTCAGCAGAGGCGTGAACTCGGCTCCTCCCACGCTGGGCGGCAAGTTTCGACGATCCGCGAGCGGCTTGCCTCTCTGCTGACGGGGGGTAGCGAGATCGATGCCTCGACGGCCGCCGGCGCCCAGATGCCGTAGCAGGTTATTGTCACCGTCTCGACGCGGTGATCGAAAGGAAGCCTCTTGTGAGACGTCGGCGAAGTCGGGCGGGCGGCTGAGAAAGGTCGCGTCGGCGACGGTTCGGGGCGTATCGAGCGCGCCGCCGAAGCCTGGTTGGACCATGGCGCGGGGGGACGACGATAAGGGCGAGATTAGGAGGAAGGAAGGAGTAGGCTTTCTTTATCAATCAGAGATTCAGATTTTGACGATGCATTTCTCGGAGATGTCGAGAGTCGAAGAAGATTGGAATAGAGAAAAGGTCAGGAGGGAAAAAAAACAAGGTCTATTCGTTGCAGATATTCAGATCAATCGCGTCTCGTTCGAACAAGAAGGCCCCTTTGCTTTTTGCATTGTTTACTTGCGGCCCTATTTCGGCCTAGCGCGGGAGCTATTCTTTCAGCCAATCAGCGGCCTTAAGCTCTAGACCAATCAGCGTCGACCCTTTTTAAAGTGGCAGCACGCGGTCTCACCAGTGTGTAACGCCTGCCGCGATTTTTCGCCTCCGCACCAGGCCTGACTTGTCTGTTCTCTTCCGCCTCAACGTCCATCAAGTCAACGTCGCCGACGCCATCGCCTGTATACCTATACAGGATCCTTCGACGGCTTCTACTACTACTCACTGGTATCTCTCCGTCCAAGGATCGCCCCGTCTGCGATGTCACTGGAAAAAGTCCCCGACGAAATCATCCAGCACCTCCTCTATTACGTCTCGCCAGCGGACAACCTCGAGAGCCTACAGTATCTATCCCGACGCTTCAATCGCCTCGCAAACGAGCCTCTCCTCTGGCGCTATCACTGCAGCTCGTCCTTTCGGTTCTGGCATCAGCATCATGAGTATCGCCGCAAGCTCCGGCGCAAGGTTTTCGAGGTCGATTGGAAGCAGCTGTACCTTCAAAGGACGCGTCAGAATCGAATGGTGATGGAAAATCTAGACAGTATCATCACGACCAGGGTCGGCCGCATGAAGAAACTAGAGCAGGTCGCCCGGCTGGGATATGACGCCAAAGACGTCTTGCTCACCCAGTGTCGGACGGACGAGTCTGCCGACGATTACCTGGCCAGAAGGCAAGTGACCTTTATCTTCCTTTCTTTGCCGCTATACTTCTCGGTCGAGCTAACAACAGTTCAATTCTAGATACTACAGTCATACCCTTCTTGGCAGCATACACAGAAGCATCGCGATAGAAGAATGGCATCAGCTTCGCCAGGATCGTGACTCGCTCGACGTCCATGTTGCCGGTGTCCGACTTGAGCGCGCTCTCGGCGCTTTCGACATGTTCGTCCTATACGATCAGCCCGGTGATCTCGACGATGTAAGGCGGCTGCTGAATCAAGGTGCCTTCTTTTACTGACGCTAATACTTAACCAACTCTTCGTCAGATCTCTCAAATGCTCGAAGACAGAGCGGCCGAGTTCCGAGCCTGCCACCCCAACCTGGACGAATGGTCTACTCGTTCCAAAGCCCTCGCTCTCAACCGCTGGCTTCGCGCCAACGGCCTCACGGGCATGTGCGACCCCGCGAATAATTACCGTAACTTGCGCAACCTCCTGATAGGTCAGGCCCTCCGGCACGAGGACCACGAGTCCGGACCCATCATAACGAGCGCCATCTTCTGTTGCCTGGCGGCCAGGGTCGGGCTGACGGCACAGTGCTGCGCCTTTCCCGGCCACGTCCACGCCATCGTCTTTGCGCCCCCGGGTCGGACGCTCGACGGCGCCGGCGATGCCGGAGAGACGCGAGAGTGTCTTTACCTCAACCCGTACGGCTCCGACGACGAGGTACCGACGGCCTGCTTCCAGGCTCTTCTGACCCGGTTCGGATATCACAACGGCAACGACGACTTCTTCGCGCCCGTGCCCACCGCCCTCGTCGCCCTGCGCACGGCGCGCAACATCAGGTCCACCTTCACCCACCTGCTCCACACGCAGCATGAGAGCGACACGGGCCGGCTGAGCAAGCTCATCTGCGGGAACAGCGCCGTCAACATGGAGGCGGCCTTGTACTCGTCGGGCTGGGCGCCGCTCATGCTCGAGCCGCCCAACACGTTCGAGTGGGACGACTCTCTGGCTAACTTCCTGCGTCGTTACGTCGGCTCCTGGCCCGAGGACATCTGGCTCATCGACAAGTATCTCTGGCCCCTGTACGTCAGGTCGACGCCCCTAAGAGAAAGTCTCGCTCGCCACAGAAGCCGCGGCCTCGACGATCCCTGGGAACACCTGCGCCAGATTCGCGACCACGATGAGACGGTGCCGCTCGTTCACGCCCGCACCGCCCTCCGAGGCAGCGATTGCGTGCCGTACAAGATTGGCCAGGTCTTTCGTCATCGTCGCTACGACTGGATTGGCGTCATTACTGGTTGGACCGATAAGGCTGCCAGGTCACTTCCTCGCGACTCTCAGGCGGATGAGCGTCCGATCGATCGACAGTTTTACTTTATGTGCTTGTGAGCAGTTTCCCGCCCCCTTGTTTTTGTGTCTCTTCCTTTTCATCTTTCCTCTTCCTCATCCCCGTCCCGTTCCATCATTTCTCTTCTGTTGGCTTACCCGTTCAGCCCCAGCACCGGCTCCGAGCCTCACGTCATCGGGGCAGAAACTATCGACATCATCACCGACGCTTCTCAAGTCGGCGACGACATGTTTCCCCTCGCTGGCAAGTTCTTCAAGCGCTTTGATCGAGAGTCTTGTACTTTTGTGTCCAACATCCGGGAGCAGTATCCGGATGACTGATGAAGATGGGTTTGAGAAGACGATGGTTGGATATAGTATCCCTATTACAGAGTACATACATACAGGGGCTATGCCCATGATTTACGACCTCACAAAAGTAATGCAGCCGGGAATCCGTCTCTCTCTCTCTGTGTGTGTGTCTATCTCTCATCTTTCATCTCATTATCATCGTCGATGCGAGCAACTCCCCCGATCGATCATTCATCATCTGTCAGCTAGTGAAATCGTCCTCCCTCCTCTTTGCATACCTAGCTAGCCAGTACTCTCGTGATGCATTCATATGGCCTTTCAAAAAGACGGTCTCTCCTTGGATCCCCGCGTTGTCGCCCGTCTTGACCTCTTCTTCCTCTGTCTCTCGCAGCGTCATCGGTCGTCCCATCATAGCCACTTTGAGGCGCGAATCTCCGCGGATGCAGTCGTCCCGCTGTCTGTCATCCCTCAAACTTCGAAACTGGGGCGGCTCCGTCTTCATTGAGAGTTCGCAATCACCTCCTCGAGGACGCCCTTCTCCGCCAACTTGGTCATCCACAGGTGCAGCGCAGGAGAATAGTCCTTTTTCCTGCTGTGCACGCGATCTTCCTCCTCCGCCACCGCGACCAGCTCCTCACGGTACTTAGCCGTGGCGAGCTGGACCTCGGCGGCGAGCTCGAGGAACAGGTTCCGGGCCTGTTCCGGCCCGAAGTCGTCGCTCTGCATCTGCCGCTGGGCTCGGGCCGGGAATTGAGCTTGGGCGATTTCGGACGCGCCGAGACCGATCTCGGCGAGGGCGTCGTCGCTGTCTAGCACTTGGATGTGCGGCTGGGCTTCGACCGCTTCGCGGAACGCGGCGTCGTCTTCGTACTCTTCGCGCAGGTGATGGAGGGCGGCGAGGTTCGAGGCGATGGTGTCGCCGTGCGTTTGGATCGGACTCCTGCATAGGGCCAGGAGGCTGAAGGCGATTTCGGAGTCGCCGTATTCCTTGACGCGATGCTGGATCCGAGGCCCGGCAATTGCCGTCCAGTCGTCAGTGTCCAAGGCTCCTAGAAAGGGGGGGGGAGGGGGGGGAAGCGGAAAAAGTCAGCATCGCGAAAGAAAAGAAACTTCCTTGTTTGGTCATCTTAACTTACCAATGTTTCGAGGCCTTGTCCTCATGCCGTCGAGCTCCCAGACGGAACCGCCAGCCGGGACGTAGGCGATGAAGTGAAAGCCGTAGTCGACGTCAGGCGACGACGACGTCTGCTTCGTATCGGACTTGGCCTTCTTAGCAGCAGCCGTCTTCGTCCGCGGCTCTCGGGGACTGTGCGCATCCGCCTCGTTGGCCAGGCAGAGGTCGGCGTTCAGTTGATCCATGCGGCGGACGAAGGAGTTGTGCGCCGTCCTGATGAAGCTGTTGTTGCCGATGCTGTTTCCGCGCATGGGCGTGCTGAGATCCATGGTCGATTCCTTGAAGCTCTGGAGACGCTGGCCCAGCTCGACGTTGTCTGCGTTCATGACGATGTTGAGCAGGGCGACGGAGGCGCACGAGTTGTTGGTGGTCTGAAGCATGGCGTTAGTAGGTATAGGCAGCGGAACCGAGTGATGGCTGGTGACTTACTTGATTGGCAAACCAGACGGGAGCTTCGCCGCTATCATCGCCCTCCTCCTCGGCCAGCTGGGGGGCATACTGAAAGAGGAAAACTAGCCCATAGACCGGTTGACTGTAAGTGAGAGGGAAGAAAGTCAGCGTCGGTTCGATAGGGACGGGCAAACGGAGATGGGGGGAAAAAACGACTCACGGTAAGAAAGCAAGGGCCCAAGTCTCCAGCGAGACGAGTTCTCTGACGGTGACGCCTTTGACTCCGAGTTTGTTTAGAATGAAGTTGAAAAAGGCCTGCAGGTAGAAGAAAGTCAGCACGCGTCATCCTCGCTGCTTCTTCATGAATCGAAAGAAAAAGGGGGGATATGACATACGGGCTCGGACTCGACTTCGACCCAACCGGCCCATTCTTCGATGTCTTTGTCGTCAAGAGGTTTCATAGTCTCGACCAGGAGATTATCCGAGTTGATGTCGTCTTCCGCTAGGTCCTGGTCTGTTGCGTTGACTCCTGCTTTCTTGCCCGCTTCGACATCGTTTGTCTTCTTGGCTCTCGATCTGGTTGAACGTCCTTGGGTGGCGTCCATCTCCTTGTCCTCCTTCCGGGTCTTACGCGCCGTTCTCGACTTCTTCTCCGGCGGAACGTCCTCATGCTCGGGACTTCGACGCTTCCTAGCGTGTCTGCTGCGAGTTGAGCGGGCAGGGGGCGGGGGCAAGTCCAAGGGTTTGCCGTCATGGCCGTTTTCACACTTGGGAGTGATGGCTTCTTCCTGCTTCTCAGGGGGATTTTGCGCCGAGCCCGCGGCGGCAATCCTCTCGGCGACGCTGGCGGCGATCTTATCGATGATGCCGGCCTGCAGCTTTTCTGCGAAGGCGTCGACATACCGGTCTGAAAGTGCGTCCAGGACCTTGACGACGGCCTTCTCTGCCACTCTCTCGGCCATTTCCTCTATGGCCTGCTCAGTAGCGGTCGACGTAGCGGGCTCGGCAGCTCCAGAGCCAGCGGGAGGGTTCTGCCGGCGAGCCATGACGGAAGGGTGAGTGGAAGATGGATAGCCTGATGCAGGTTTGGTGAGAAGTGTGAAGACGATGTGTAGAACAGGAGATGAAGACAAGATGTGTAAGAATGGGTCAGGTGAGTGAAGGTTGAGGAGAGAGATTGGAAGAGAGGGAAAGGAGAGAATGATAGGGAGGAGGAGGATGAACTGAGTATGAGCACAGGCATTGAATAGTGAAGGCAAGCTTCTATAGGGGAAATCAAGTCAATAGGAAGGAAAGAGAACAATAGTAGGTAGGCATCAAAAGAGTACAACAAGGCTATTAGTCTCTGAGCTCTCTCTCCTATTATCGTTTGAGTAGGAGTCTGGAGACAATGTTGATCATGGCCGGATTTAAACAAAGCTACTCATTAAGTAGTAGAAGACGATATAGGGTCAAAGACTGTGGTTCCGGCGAGTAGGTACGGATAGGAAGAGAGAAGAAAGGAGAAAGTGAGTGAGAGAGAATAGACAGACCGGCAGACAGGCAGACAGAGGCAGAGAGACGGGCATAAGAGAATAGAAGCGAGTGAGAGAGCCAAGGATAGCATAGCATATAGAAACATGTCGATATAAGAGAATAGAGATAGACGACGCACCTCGTGATGGCTGAAGCGGCTCAATGTTTTATCCGTTCCATGGCCTTTTTTTTTTCTCTACGACACAGCTGTTGTTCGTTTGTTCGTGGCAGGAGCTCGTCGTGCAAGAAGCGCTTGCCTTGCGTCCCCACACGGCCAGGGTCTGTCCTGGATGCCGTGTGGGTGAGATGGGGAGGCGGAGTAGCGGCAGATAGTGGACTGCTGAGACGAAAGTGCATTGAATGGAAGGATACTTGTGTGTCCTGCTGTGAATGCCACGAAAGAGTGCCGAGGGAAGATGTACTTTTGGCGCGAGATACATGTGACGCGTCTTGATTGGTAACTTCGGCTACCTCCACAAAGGCGCCCCCTACATGGCACGTTGAAAGAAGGTGTGAGCGGCGCGGCACAGCAAGGCAGGCTAGAGGTTTGCGGCGGCAGGAGCAGCCCAGTAACAAAGTAAAAAAAAAAAAAAAAAAAAAAACACGCATCACGTTCTTTCAAGGTACCTTCAGCCTCCAGCCTCCAGCCTCCAGCCTCCTCCATCAAACCACCATCACCACCACCACAAGGCTTCACGTCCTTCACCAAAGTCACAACCTTTCCCCCCCCCCCCCCCGATGCTCCCTCCGCATCGACGACGCCTCCTTCAACACGGAATGCCATGAGCTCAACCCCTCGTCTGCGGTCCGGCTACCCGGCTACCCCCGTCAACGCCGCCGCCGCCAACCGCCGCAATCCCCCGCCAGAGACGCCGTCAAGCACCGGCTCCGATTCTACCACGCTCGCCGCGTCCGTCTCGTCCATCGCCAGCTCGCTCAAGTCTCCCTCCCTTCCGCTGGCCCCGGAAAACGTCGTCCCTCAACGCGTCGCTCCGCAACCCTTCATTCCCCTCGACTTTATCGACGCCCCCCAGCAGCGTCTCTATGCCTTTGCCGTTTACGCCCTGCTCTGGGCGTGGAAGCTCTACGACTGGCTTCAGGTCATCGAGGATGGCGATGCCTCCTGGTTCCTGTTCCTCAAATGGATCTTCATCGACTTTGCCTTTCTCTTCGGCCTCCCGGAGCTAAGGATTCCTTGGCTTGAGCTGTCGCAGGCCGTCGTCACCACCCTCTTTGCCATTCATCTCGTCTTCAACTACATGTTGATGTTCAATATTCCGGTTCGATAACTCCCATCACGCTCTCGCACGTCCGCTGTCTGACTTTTTTCTTCTTCTCGCTCCACAGCTCCCCTGGCAGTCATGGCTTCTCGGCATAGCAAAGGTGCTCTACGATCGCGAGTTGTCCATCTCCGAGCACAGCGTTAGGGTCTCAAACATTCTCAACAACCAATCCTTGATCTCGGGCAAGCAGATCATCAACATCTTGCCTGAGGGCTCCGCCGTTCTCAACCCCGATCACATCCCTTACTGCCTCGGCCCCAAGTCCAAAGCCGCCATCTCTCTCCCGCTCTACTTCAACGCCACCCTTCCCGCCGAGATCGAAATCATACGCACCGATTTCGACACCAACAAGGAGGAGACCATCAAGGTCTCTAGCCGCGAAGTGGCCAAAGTCGCAAAGGCTATCCGCGACCAGGGCACCGACCCGAGCGCGACCGGCTTCAACTGGCAATACCAGGTTAAGAAGCCTGGCGTCTATCGCCTGGGAAAAGTCTTGGACGAGTACAAGCTGGAGGTGCAGAGGACCACGGGCGCTACATACGTCGTCCGTTGCCCCCGTGCCCGCTTCCGCTCGGTCGAGTCGCCGCAGCGATGCATTCACGACCTGTCCGACCTGTCGCTCGAGGTCTTTGGCACGCCGCCCCTGAGGATCAAGTATCGCCGAACCATCAACGGGAAAAACGATGCATTTCACTTTCAGAGCTTACAACCAGAGGGTTTAGTCTCGCCCTTGCTTCAGTCATCGTCTGGTAGCGAGTCCGACGCCTCTGACGACTTCTCCTGGGTTCGTCCGTCCCAGATTTCCGTCGCGCTCAACGAATCCATGACTGCTTCTGGCGAGTGGCAGTACTCCGTCGAGGAGGTCCACGATGCCTTTGGAAACGTCATGCACTACGTCGATCCGGACGGAGCCGAACCCGATGTCGCGCCCCCCAACGACCTGAACCAGAAATTCCACGTTCAGCAGCGACCCAAGGTCCGAATGCGAGGCTGCGACCTGAGAAACCCCTTGAAAGTTGCCAAGGGGCAGCATGCGAATCTGCCCATCAGCTTTGGCGTGTCCGGCGACGTTGCCGATACGTCGCACCAGGTGACCTGGAAATTCTCGCCCATCGACTCCCTGACCGACAGCGGCGATCACGGCGACAGTGTCGTCGACGGCAGCTACGTCTCCAAAAACTCGCACGACGAGCCTCGCGTCCTGGAGCCGGGCCTGTACACACTCACGTCCGTATCCAGTGGCACGTGCCAGGGCGACGTGGACGAACCGTCTTCGTGCCTGCTCCTGAACCCCCTGCAGCCACGCCTGTCTATGAGGGCCGAGGACATCCCCGACAAGTGCGCCGGCAACTCGGTCGGCCTGCGCGTGGATCTAGATCTGGTTGGCACGCCGCCATTCACCGTTCGATATCAAATCATCAGCGGCAACCACGCAGAGGAACGGACGCATAACGTTCCAGGCTTGCGATCCCAGCTGGAGCTGATACCCAAGACGGCCGGTAGGCACCGATACGTCTTCAGCTCGATCGACGATGCCGTCTACCAGGACGTGCCACTGGGCTCGGATCAGTTCCTGGAACAGGTGGTGAAGCCCGCCGCCTCCGCCAGGATCGCGAACCGTGACAAGGTCATCAGCGCATGCCTCGATGCCAGCGTCGAAATCGACGTTCGTCTCTCGGGCGATCCCCCCTTCAACCTCGAATGGGAGACTGTCCACGAAGGCAAGCGAAAGACGGAGCGGGCGGCGAACATTGAGAATAACCGTTTCACTATCGAAACGGCCGTCTTCACTAAGGGAGGAGACTACATATTCGCCCTCGGAAGCGTCCAGGATAGACGCGGCTGTCGGACCTTTCTCCAGGACCAGCTCAAGATATCGGTGCGCAGACAGAGGCCCCGCGCCGGGTTCGGCCAGATGGATCAGAAGTACAGCGTCATGGCCGTCGAGTCCGACGCGCGTCTACGCCTGCCGCTTCGTCTCCAGGGCGAGGCTCCCTGGACGATACGCTATCGCAATCTCAACGGGAGCGACGACATCTCGACCGTGACGGCGACCAGCGCTAACGATCACCTACCGGTCAAGTCCCGCGGCACCTACGAGATCCTCAGCGTCATGGACAAGCAATGCCCCGGCAGCATCGACGCGGCGGCGTCCCAGTTCCAGGTCGATTGGTTCCCCCGTCCACAGATATCCCTGGTCGAGACGGACAGCATAACGCCCGGGCCCGACATGTTCATCAAGAAGGAGGTGTGCGAGAGCGACATTGACGGATTCGAGGTCAGGTTTCAAGGTATGTTGTTTTTCTTCCGCTTGAGACCACCAGTAAAGCCAGTTTTTTTTTTTGCTAAGCCTTCTTCGCAGGAGCTCCGCCGTATCATGTCATGTACGAGGTCAAGCATCAGCCTCCTCAGGGATCGCAAGCCGCCAGCCGAAGAAACTTTGACGCCGCACTGCCGAAGGCGGCCATCTCCATGGACACGTCGAGAGCGGGCGAGTATACGTACAACTTCTTCGGCCTGGCAGACAACCGCTACGACAGCGACAAGAGCCAGTCTCCGCTCGTCGTCCGGCAGCGGGTCAACGCCAAGCCCTCGGCCGTCTTCTCCAAGCCCGGCCAGTCCTTCAAGTATTGCATGGAGGAGCAGCAGGACGAAGATAGGATCCCCATGGCGCTTACCGGCGTGCCGCCCTTTTACGTCGAGATCGAGATCAAGCATCAGGCGGGCTCTCTGCCGGACACGTATCGCGTGCCGTCGATCGACTCGAACTCGTACGAGATGCCGATCCCGCGGGAGCACCTTCGGCTCGGCACGCAGCAGCTGCGCGTACGCAGGGTCCGCGACGCGCGCGGATGCCAGCAGATATACGACTCGGGCGGGCCCTCGATCCAGATCCAGCTGTTCGACGCGCCGTCCATCTACCCGTTCGAGTCCCGCGACGACTACTGCCAGGGCGAGCACATCGTCTACAAGCTGTCGGGCACGCCGCCGTTCGAAATCACGTACGACTTCCACGGCTCGCGCAAGGCGCGGTCGCTGACGACGAGCTTCGACCGGGTGGCGGAGAAGGCGGGCGAGTACGTCATCACGGGCATCGCGGACAAGGCGAGCGAGTGCCGCGCCTCGGTCAACCTGCGCAAGACGATCCACGACCTTCCGCGCGTGCAGATCAGCCGCGGCAGGCTGTCTCGCGTCGACATCCACGAGGGCAACGAGGTCGACATCCTCTTCGAGTTCTGGGGCGTCCCGCCCTTCGAGTTCACCTACACCCGAAGCTCGAACGCGAAGAAGGGTCAGCGAAGCGTCGTCCTCGAGACGAGGCACGACATCTCGTACGAGCACTCCATGGTCGTCAAGGCGAGTCAGGAGGGTACGTATGAGGTGGTGGCCATCAAGGATAAGTTTTGCTCCTTTTCTACCCAGCAGGTTGGTAGTAGTCGGGACGGACGATGAGCAGTAGAAAGATTCACGAGGGAGGAGAATCTTGGGTCTTGATTTTGTACATTTTTTTTCTTTTTTTCAATACCATGGCAACGGAGTTGTCTTTGAGTGTAGTGTATAATTTCCATAGTATGGTTTTATTCCCATCTATTAACTAGCAGAGTTCTTTCCCTATAACACCATCGGTTTTGTAACTTGTAGAACGACGGGAACCTTTATATCTATTTTCTAGGGAATACACATTCACGAGCGGGGGAGTAACGAGATGCTATTCGTTACTCATCACTCATGATGCCTCCTCGTCGTCGAGGACCTCAATCTTACTGATTAGCTGACCGCCTACGCGCGCAATCTCCAAGAGAACTGCATCGCGATTCAACCGGACGAGATGACCGTCGTCGTCGTCTTGGCCGTCGTCGGCGCGGCAAAAGTTGAAAGGCAGACCGGGCCTGAAGCGGACGGGACGGGAGGGCAGAGCAGGGCACCAGATGGCGGCGAGGACGGGAAGACCACCGGCGACAGAGTCGGCGTCGGGACCGCGGAAGAAGACGAGGCTTTCGTCGTAGACGCGAGCCAGCTCCGAGGTTAGCACGTCCAGGGGGGGGGCGCGGATGGGGCGAGGCGCGGCGACGAGGTTCTTGTATCGCGACGACGAGATGCTAGAGGAAGATGATGAAGAGGAGGCGGCGACGGAGGCGACGTCGCGGGCGGCCTTGGACGAGAGGTGGATGAGGACGTCGTAGTCGCAAAGGGAGGTTTGGAAGAGGGAGCGCGGGTCGAGGCGCGGGCCTTGTTGGCGGACGAGCTTGCAGGCTGCCTTGGCGAGGCGCGTCATGCGCGAGGCGACGAGCTTGGAAGGGCCGTCGCGGCTGTAGGCCTGGCCCGAGGGCTGCTGGGCGGTGGCGACGAAGAGGGCGGGCGAGTTGTTCATGAGCGGATCTCGTCTCCGCCAGGACTCGAGCTCCCGCCGGAGGGAGGCGCGCTCGTCGGCCGTCAGGGAGGAGGTCGGGTCGACGATCAGGGGCTCGTCCCGCCAGTCCCAGCGGGCGAGAAAGAAGAGGGTCCGCAGGAAGCCGGAGGCGGCCGACGACGGCACCGGCCACGGATGCGGCTGCAGGAAGACGTGCAGGACCACGAGCTCCATGAGCTCGGCGCTGACGTGGTGGCCGCCCAGCTTGTGCGAGTCGAGCCAGTGTCGGGCCAGCCTGATGGAGGGCGAGAGGGCCGGCATCCTCGTGCACCACGTCGCCACCAGCTGCGAGTGGAGGGGCAGGGTGGTGCAGAGCCAGCGGAAGCGATCGAGGGCCCGGGCCGATTCGTCGCGCTCGCCGCGGCTCACCGTCTTGCTGTCGGCTCTGCGCTGCAGGAGCGTTTCCTCCAGATCGCAGAGGACGCGGAGGCGAAAGGCGGCGCCGTCGTCGTAGACGATGTCGAGATAGACCAGGTTCTCGATGCCGACCTCTCGGTCCTCGCGGCCGAGGAACGTGGTGATTTCTTTGTGCGTCGTCGTCAGCCGTCGATCGATGTCGAGCAGGAAGTCGACCTTGGCCTCTTGGATTGCCGTCAGGTTCTCGGGCCATTTCCCGGACGCTTCGAAGTAGAGGTTGACGTCCATCGGCTCGACGGTACCCTTGTGGTAGCCAGGCGTTGGCGGCTCGACGGACGAGTAACGGGCCGTGGGCGAGACGGGGGATAGCTGTCGAATCTGCAGGGGCAGGTCTGCCAGGCCACGGATGTCACGCTCGAGAGTCGAGAATGCCCGTCTGGCGGCGTCGAAGGCCTCCTTATCGAGATGCGAGAGGCCTATCGAGGACGAGAAGCCGTCTCCGTGGGCCACGAGCTCATCTTTGCCAGTCTTCAAGTGGCGTTTCAGCGCAAAGCGGGCCATCTCCTCGCAGATCTGTCCCGGGAGCTTGCCCGTCCACTCGACGCACTCGAGGATGCTCCCGTCCTTGAACCGGCGCAGCTCCGCCTTGTCGCCCCAAAACTGACGGAACGCCGCCGCCTCCTTTTCGTGCTCCGCGGGAGGGCCGTGCTCCATCTGACGGGACATGTGCGCGGGGTCAAAGATGAGGCCGACGACGATGTCGGTAGTTTGCCGAGGCATCGAGACATGGAGAGACCAAGGTTCTGGCCGCTTCTGCTGCACATGTACGAGCTTGCATCGTTCGCCGTACGCCCTGTTGAGGATCCTGTAAACCTCGGAGCTGAGCTTGCTTGCGGGGCTGCTCCTATCGGCTGTGTTTGAGAGACGTTTTGAGGCCTCTGGGCTATTGATCTCAAACATCACATCGAATACCAGAGGCGGCACGTCGGCTCTGACTATAAACGTCGCCTCAAACTTCTCGACAGCTTCATCGGATAAAAGGTCGGCTGTAGACTTTGCGTACTGCTGAAGCAGCCTGGCTGACCATGGAGTCATGTAGAAAGCGACGTTCAGCTCTCGGTTCGGATCGAATAGAACGGGACCCGGCTCTCGGATGGACTTGTTGCTCTTCTGAGAGGCAGAGGCGCCCAAGGTCAAGGCCTTACTGCTCAAGTCCGCAGTCGATAGGAACTGCATCATGGCCTTGAATAATTCTGTACAGCTGAGAGACGTCGAAAGCGAGGCCTGGCTGCTCCCATCACCCGTGCCCAGCAGCAGCGCAAGCACCACAGACCATTGAAAATGGCCGAAGCCTCCTTGGGCGATAGCGCCTCCGAAGCCGCGTTGTTGGAGCCATATCCTGCCGAGGATGCAGGCGTCTGCGAAGGCTGGACACCGATTCTTGGCGTGAGAAAGAAGACGAAGATATGTGATGAAAGTCCTCTCCGCATTCAGTGTGGAGTTGTAGAATGGTGTGGGAAATGAGCGGCTCGGGTTGGCGTCCACTCGAATGCAGCTCGTGGTAGGCATCAGCTTAGACCAGGGAAACAGCTCGTCCGGAGCGCATGGTATCAGTCTGATGCTATATTCAGACTTCCGATGAGTTTTTTTCTCAGACGATTCTCTCGTCTTGTCCTTGGCAGACACGTGGCGAGGCCGCAAGACCAGTATCGGCAACAGCGGGTTGTCGTTGAGGAGCTCGAAGCCGAGGCTCATGGAGTCTGGCTGGTAACTGCGAAGATGCACGGCAATGTAGGCGATGTAATAGGCACGTCGATAAAAGTAACGCATGTTGTTGTAGTCCTTTTCCTGGAACAGTGACGCCGGCATCTGGACAACCATGTCGACGGCGACAGCAGGCTGCGTCTTTACCATGGTTCTCGAGACGTAGCTCCCGACGACGTTGCACTGAACGGGCTTCTGATAGGCCATCTTATACGGTGCATCCTGAGAAGGTTTCGGATCAGGGTAGGGAACGACAAGCTTGTGCTTCGTCTCGAGGCTAGCTGTGGCCTCGCCAATCTGAGGGCAGCGGTCAGCAAACCTGCAGCAGGGTAGTAGCCCAGAAAACGCACGGGAAGGGGCTCATGAGGCTCAATGGCCTCGATTGCTTGTTTGAGACGGAAAAGATGACCGTCGACGTCGCCAAGGGCCTTGCCATAGTCGAGCCTCGCCTCTTTGAGGAGCTGGTCGGTCTGGAGAACGAAGGCGGTGGCGGTCGATAGCTGCGTGGAGCTTGGAGCGTGGAAGTCGATTAGACCGTGATGACGCAGACCAGCGTCGGCATGATCGATCTTGCGACGCTTCGAGCTCGACTCCATCACGTCGATTGCCGGGGACAGAAGACACTGGAGAGGCGAGTCGTGATGAAGCTGGTGACGGGGAAATTTTCAGCTCTACGTCAAGGCGATAAGGGCTGATAAGCCGAGTGATAAAAAAAACACCTACCCTATACCTTGTCGCAGGGGCACGGGGTCCGGCAGTCTGAGACTTTTGTTGGTCTTCTTCAGCGCGGACGAGGAGGGAACGGTTTCCGAACGATTCATGCGTCGGTAACGTGGCAACCCATGTCCGATTCTCGTCTCGTCTCAGAATGATGTATCTCCGCCGTACTGCCACCACCCAACTTACTGCGAACGGGTACCCGCCCTATACGCCGGAGCCTGCATGCCGAGAAGCGGGCGGAAAGCCGGGGGACGATCGACTTCGGCCAGCCTCGGGCCAAAATATATAAAGCCTTTTAAGCCGCCCAACCCCAGACGTTTCGCCATGAGCGCGAGCCGGCGGCACCGATAACGGCTGCTGCCCCTTCTTCTCCCATCTGCTCTCGATACTATCGACTTCATCTTCTTTGGGTCTCGCCCTTGTCTTGCCAAATGTCTCCAACCGCCCTTCGGATGCGAACGCTGCGAGCCCTTGCCCGCCATCATGCTAATGTGAGCGTCACCCGTGGATGTGTCTGGTCCGCTCTCTAACTCCCCTGCTCAGCCGGGACCCGTCTTCTGCCGGGCCTTCTCGGCCTCGGTGCGGCGAGGCGACATCAACAAAGTGTATCCCTCCGCCGCCGAAGCCCTCCGGGACATGAAGCCCAATACGACCTTGCTGTGCGGCGGCTTCGGCTTGTGCGGCGTGCCAGACACCCTCATCGACCAGGTGCTCGAGAAGCCTGAGATCAAAGGCTTGACAGCCGTGTCCAACAACGCCGGCACCGACAATTCGGGCCTCGGCAAGCTGCTCAAGACCAGGCAGGTCAAGAAGATGATTGCCAGTTACATCGGCGAGAACAAGACGTTCGAATCCATGTATCTGACCGGCAAGGTCGAGCTCGAGTTGACGCCACAAGGCACCCTCGCCGAGCGCTGCGCCGCGGGAGGCAAAGGCATCCCGGCCTTTTACACACCCGCCGCCTTCGGGACCGTCGTCCAGACGGGCGATCTGCCGCTTAGGAACGACGCCAACGGCGCGCCCGCCGAGTACTCGTACCCCAAGGACGTCAAGGTCTTCAACGGCAAGCCGTATCTGCTGGAGTGCAGCATCGCCGGCGACTACGCATTCGTCAAGGCCTACAAGGCCGACAAGCTCGGGAACTGTCAGTTCCGGTTGGCGGCTCACAACTTCAACGGCGCCATGGGCCGCAACGCCAAGATGACCATCGTCGAGGCGGAGCACATCGTCGAGCCTGGCGAGATCCCACCGGAGGCTGTCCACCTACCGGGCATTTACGTCAAGCGCGTGATTCAGAGCACCAGCGAGAAACAGATTGAAAAGCACACCTGGGCCAAGGACGACAAGGACGCCAAGTCGGCCCTGGGAACCGGCGACACGGCGGCCAAGCGCGAGCGCATCGTCCGACGAGCAGCCAAGGAGTTCAAGAACGGCATGTACGCCAACCTCGGAATCGGTATGCCCATGCTGGCGCCGGGCTTCGTCGGCGCCGACGTCGAGGTGCAGCTGCAGTCGGAGAACGGTATCCTCGGACTGGGCCCTTACCCGAGAAAGGGCGACGAGGACGCCGACCTGATCAACGCCGGCAAGGAGACGGTCACGCTGAAGCCCGGCGCCGCCGTCTTTGGCAGCGACGAGAGCTTCGGCATGATCCGCAGCGGCCGCATCAACCTCACCATCCTCGGGGCCATGCAGGTCAGCGGCACGGGCGACCTGGCCAACTGGATGTTGCCCGGCAAGGTCAAGGGATTCGGCGGCGCCATGGACCTGGTGAGCAACCCATCGGCCACAAAGGTCGTCGTGACGATGGAACACACGGACAAGAAGGGCAACCCCAAGATTGTCAAGCAGTGCGCCTTTCCTCTCACGGGACGCGCCTGCGTATCGAGAATCATTACCGAGTTGGTGAGTCTAATGCGGATCGACTGACCCGAGCTGAGCTGACCTTGGGATATTGGCAGGGCGTCTTCGATGTCGATTGGGCCAAGGGTCTGACGCTTGTCGAGATAGCAGACGGCGTGACGGTGGAGGAGATCAAGGCAAAGACAGAGGCGCCTTTTACTGTAGCCGAGGATCTGAAGCCCATGCTGTAGCGGAGAGTCGTTCGTCCGTTGTTTGGGGGGGCGGAGTTGGCGGTTTAGGATTTCTGCAGCTACAATGAAGACGAGTTCATGCATACAGTATGGTAGACACAGTATAAATACTGTGTCTTGACCTCGATCAAGTGCCGTCGTCTGCTGTGATTCACGGCAGCTGTCGACTTCATCTATCCGTACTACCTACTAGGCTACTAGTACATATTTCTCAATAAGACTCCATCACTGCTGAGCGCTGGCGTCTGCTCTCCCACCCTTACTTGTTTCCCTCTCTGCATATTCTATCACTGCCTTTCTAAACTTGCTCAGACCTTGAAAGGCCCGGCGCGTTTGTGGAAGGCATCTCTTTGTTCTCTTTGACCGTCGACACCATCTCTTGCTCTGAGCCAGCCTGATCACTGCTTCATCTCTGTCACCAGTTCGCCATGTCTCGGACGGTCGACCCTTCGTCGGGTCAAGTCTACCTAGAATGGACCGTCCCAGGACAACCGTCTGATGGCCGAGTGGATTGGTACGCAAAGCGCAAATGGCCTTCTCGCTGTGAAGCGACACGATCTCAGCGCGGGCCTCGTTCTCTCACGGACATGGCCATAGCTTGTGTTATCCAGAATATTGACATTCTTCCAGCAGAGTATCTCGGAGATCTTCCTCATCACATACTGAAGCGTATTTGCAAGCTACGTGATCCTGAGTGAGTAAACGTCAATCATCTAGCAAACGCGAGGCTGACAAGAGACTACAGAGGCGGTACCCTACAAGACTGGAAGATATTCTCCAAGTACCTGCTCGACGAAGATGGCGATCAAGATATTGAACTCTATCGCTACCATCTCGCTATCCCAGAGCCTCGCGAGGAACTTGCGTGCTATACGCGGCCCATGAGGTCGACGTCTTTGGACTTCGTTACTCATCTCAATATCGGCGGTGGCTGTGACTTTCGCGCCTACGAGCTGCTTCGCTTGGCAGAGATGCCAAACCTGGGCGTTCTCGAATTTAAAGCTACCGGCTGGGCCTTCCCCCTCAATGACCGCCTTATACGAGGCTGGGCCGAGGTGAAGGGCTGTTTTCCCGTCCTGCGCCTTTTGCGTATCTATGGGAGGGCTGAAGTCACCCAAGAGTCTCTTGGCTGGGTGTCCAGGTTCCCTCGCCTGATGATGTATGACGTTCGTGGCGACCGAAGGAATTGGCGCGACGGGCGAGTCTATGCTGCTAACCATGGTTGGGATCTCGACGACCATAGCGATGCCATGACTCGGGATCAGGACTTGATGTGGCGCTACATGAGAATGCTCTCACCATTGGAAAGCTCGTCTGAAGGTTCTCGAGAACCTGCAGGACCCGTGGAACATTATCTGCGTATGCTGCTCGACAACCCCCGTCGGCCTGTCAAGTTTGTTCCCGCTGGCGAAGCTCCTTCCCTGATGTCGTTTCTCACAGACCTAAGCATGATGGCGCAGGACATGGAGGCGGATCCGGAGTTCAACGGCCCGAAGAGTGGATTGGCATATCACTATTCCTGGGGCTTCTGGCTCTACGCATTGGTTGGACAGCTGATCCAGGACGAAGACCTCAGAGGATACAGCACTACGCCTGCCGTGCAGGCCGTCAAGGGTGACTGCTTGCTGCCATCCAGACCTTTTGCCACTCTGATGCTCGGAGACCACTTTCGCGGTCCGGGTAACTGGAGGCGGCCCCTCACCTTCATCCGACGCGCCATCAGAGATTCGGCGAGGGATGGACGAGGCGAAGAGTCAGCGGAGGTTGAGGGCGAGCAACGATCATCTAGTGATGAGTCGAAGAAGAGATCGCAAGGAGTTATTGAAATACCGGAGACGAAGAGGCAACGAGTTGAGGCTCTGTTTGAGATGTTTTCAGCGATGTAACCCTGCTGCGTGGACACGGATCTCAAAATACACAGGAACAACATGTGTTGTATAATAGAACTACATATCCGCTATCATGCTCTCGGTAGAATGATACCAAAGGGTAGGCCGATAGACAGATTCTCTCGCCCATTCGACCAAACTGCGTATGTACATACATACATACCTAGGTATGTACCGTTCAAGGAATTTTACCTGAGCCACGGGCATCGTCTAGGTGCGGGCAGAACAGGTGGTAAGAGAAGAACGGGTTACACTCTTTCCTCCACTTTCCCCTCCAGAGGCATCCATGGGATGGTGAAAGCCGGAGTGAATATGAAGGATTGACTAGTAGGTGAAGAGGAGAAGAGAGGAGAAGAGAGGAAGGGGTGGGAAGAGTTTTTAAGAGTGGCTCAGTGATTAGGTAATACCCAGTCGTATGTCAAGCCGACCATCGACGCCCATGTCATCCGACCGTAGACCCCCATGTCACCCGACCAAAGCCCCACTTTTCTTAACCTTAGGTAGGTGTACCCAAATATCGGTTGAGCCTAAGGTTTAGACGCCGAAGGCAATAGCCCGCCGCAACCCCGGAGGGCCGCCGAAGGCGGGGTAAGAGTTAGGGTTAGGGTCAGCCTTGAAACATGAAAAAAAGCGGGTCTATGGTCGGATGACATGGGGGTCTATGGTCGGATGACATGGGCGTCGATGGTCGGCTTGACATTGGTCGGTTGAGCCTAAGGTTTGGACCTGGGCTAGGGTTAGGGGTAGGGTACGTATGATTAGGGTTAGCCAAAAAATGGGTCGGAAAAGCGGGTCAATGGTCGGATAACAAGGGGATCGATGGTCGGCTTAACATATTATTACTCGAGCGTGGGACTGGACTATCTTCCACCTGCAGGCTGGCTGATTGTGAGTCCTTTACAAGTTAGAAAGTCTTGGTCAAGATGTCCGCCCGTTGGTTTGCAGTGCCTGCAGGCCGGACAGGACAGGCTCTCGTTCCTGCGAAGAGGGCGTGATTACGTCGTAGGATGCGGATGCAACTCGTGGAGTTGAGAGATGACTGTTTTCTCTCTGACTCGACATGTTTTCAAAAGTTCGTACCCGTAGTTCCTAGGCTCGTGTCTCGCCTAACGAGCCTAGGACCTACGGGTAAAGGAGGTTGAATTTCAAGCTCGTGAACGAATGTCTTCTACTATTGGTAGAGTGACCGGAGGCGATAAACGAGTCTAGGACCTACGGATATACATATGTATGTACTAAGGTAGAACAGCGTCCCTGACGTTCAATTATGTACAACACTGATGGCCCTACCCTGTATCGTGATTCATGACTCTTGCAGTAAGTCTTGCCTCTCTCTCCGTAATTTTAGTAGGTGAGGAGCCTCTGATCCACATCCACGCGCATGGTGGGGCCAACCAATCGATAACAACTGCAAGGTCAGCAATACACAGATCCCGCCTATTAATCGCTTCCTTCACCTCCCTCTCCCCCCTCTCTTCCTCTCTCTCTCTCTCCATCCGCTCCGCCTATCCGTATTGCTGCCCAAGCTGACGCCTTCGATTGGCCGGAGCTACCGTTGAGTCACCGCCCGCTCAACCGAATCATACTTCCGCTTCCTCCTCCATCTTCGGCAGGTATTTATTATCTGCAGTGTCGCTACAGCCGCTACCCCGCCTCGGTAGGGTCCAACAACCGACCGTCTTCTCCCCTTCAACCCCTCCTTTCGCCACACCTACTTCTACCTACCTGCCCGTCTACCACGTATCACCAAACCCCGTCTTCTCGGCGCAATTCCACTCTCTGTATTGGCGCGGGCCGATAATAACAGAGTACCTCTACTTTCCTTGTCAATCTCCTGCCAAATCGTTAGGACTGCCCGTCATGGCCGGCAGCAATACCGCAGCTGGCGCCCGTCGTGCCGGCAAATTTAACAAACCTACAAGAGGAGGTATGCGAGATTGCCTCTTTTGGTTAAAAATGGCCCTTTGTTGACTTGGTCATCTACACACAGGCGGGAAGCACTTCTCGCGCAGTCTTCAACCTGTCGACGCCGATGGCAATCAAGTCAGCATGTGGAGTACTGGCTCCCGCAATGGCTCAGACAAGGACGAGGACCAAGATTCGGACTCGGAAAACTCGTCCGAAGAGGACGAGGACGACAAAGGCGCCGGCCCGTCCAAGCCTTCTGCCGCGGACAACAATCGCGACGACCGCAAGGCCCTGAAAAAGGCTCGCAAGGAGGCCGCCATCGCCAAGCAAAAGGCACGACACGTCGAGGTCGGCGACCTCCCTTCTAGCGACGACGAGAGCAGCGACGATGCCAACGGGGGCGATATGCCCGCCAATCCGAACCATTCCAAGGCGGCGCGAAACATGGCTAAGGGCGATGTGGACGAGATCACCGAGGGCGTTCAGAAGATGGGCGCGCCCGCGAGCCGCCGCGAGAGGGAAGCGGTGGAAGCCGCCGCTGCCAAGGAGAGGTACATGAAGCTGCAGGCGCAGGGCAAGACAGACGAGGCCAAGGCAGACTTGGCGAGGCTCAAGTTGATCCGAGAGCAGCGCGAGGCCGAAGCTGCGCGGAGACAGGTAAGCGTGGCCAATGTGGCTTGACTCCTTCGGCTGAGACATATGTACTGACACACAATCGTCAAGGCTGAAAAGGAGGAGAAGGAAGAGCAGGAGAAAGCTCGTCGGGCTGAAGTGGAGGCGCGAGACGCCAAGAAGCGCGAAGCAGCGGCCGGCCCGAAGAAGGGTGGTAAGAAGAAGTAGCCTTGCCTCGGCGATGAAACCTATCATAGATTTCTCGTGACAGCGGCTTCTAGGACTATCTAAGTACCTAGTTTCTAGAACTGGATATACTACGTGCGGACATCCCATTGTGAAAGAATAACTGCCTCTATTCCGTATCCGTAGATCGGCAGACCCAGGATTATGTCTGTATGCCTCATGTGGATCTTTGTCTGCGTCCATATATACAGAAGAAGCTTCAGTTCATCAGCCAGCTGAGATTTAGTAACTATAATACCCAGTCTGATAGCGTTCTTGCGAGTGAATTACCGCGAAGCTGGACTCGATATCATCGTCGTCTGTTAAGAGACTAAGACAAAGGGCGCTTATAGAGGCGCTAGTACGAATTAGGTACCGAAGCGCCGCTTCTCCACAGCTCAGCGTCACACTCACGAGCCACACTGAAGTGATCGCAGCCGCCTCCCCACAAAACAACGCCTCATTATGTAAGATGATGAAAGGACTTGGAGGAGGGTCCAAAGGAAAAAAAAAAGATGCAGAAGCAGAGCCTCATCTCCATCGACTTTTTCGCCCGGGAGCCGCGCGCCGACGTCGAAGGTTCCGACGGAGATCGTACGCCAGCCAAGAGCGTAACATCTACGGGGCAAACGATCAATTCGAATGGTTGTCGTCGCGGATGGAAAGTCGAGTCGAGCAAAGCATGGACGACTCTCTGTTGCAGGTAAAGCTAGAGCAGATATCCATGAATGGGCTGACTGGCGTCTGACGATGACAATAGGATCGCCTGCGCGAACATGCCAAGGCTTTTGATGGCCTACTTAGCCTGATCCCGGCCAAGACATACTACGGGCAGGAGACCAGCGTACGTCGTCCGTGACCGAAGTATTGAGCTGCTATTGTCGAGCTATGCGAAATCATTGTCATGAAGCTGACGACCAGCACAGGAAGAAGGGAATCAGAAGAAGAAGAAAAGCAAAAAGGAGGCTGTCGCTGCCCGCAGAGGGAAACTCGACCCAGACAGCGAGCTCAATCGCAATGCCAAGGAGGTCATGGACGAGCGAGCCAATAACAAGCGGAAGCTCCGGGAAATGCAGCAGCAGGACGACGACGACGATGGGGAGGAGGACGAGGACGCTGCGGGTGATACGGACCATAGCGGAGACTCGTTTGAGCCTGTCGACGGCATCGAGGCCGAAAAACCGGCGGAAGGCCTGAGGGTGAAGAAGCAGTCTAAGAAGCAGAAGCTGCAAGATGACAGCGAACATGACTCTACCCAACCGACTGAGAAGCTATCACGTAAGGAAGAGAAGAGGGCTGCCAAGAGGGAGAGAAAGGCGGAAAAGAAGGCGGAGAAGAAGAAGGCCAAGAGAGAAGAGCAGGCGTCGTCGGCGACGGCCGTGTCCGAGTCACAAACCGCGTCGTTAGGAAGCAAAACGAAGAAGAAGAACAAGAAGAAGCAAAAGAACGACAACGCTGCACTGTCGGAACCCCAAATACGTCCCTCCCCTTCAGACACGTCGGACCCCCAACCAACGGCGGAAGCTCCCGCTTCGTCGCAAGAGAATGACGTCTCCAAGGAAGACGGCGGAGTGCAAGATGCATCATCTTCGCCCTCCGAGTCGCAACTCCAGTCGCCCGTTTTCGACACGGAGGAAGCGCCGGCATCGACGGCCGACGCCTCAGCCGAGGCCGCAAGCGCCACGACGTCGATATCGTCTACCGCAGAAAAGAGCAAACACGTCAAGATACCCGCCGACACGGCTGCGCTGCGGGCGCGACTGGCGGCCAAAATCGAGGCCCTCCGCGCAGCCAGAAAGGCAGACGGACCAGACGGCAAACCGATCCGCACGCGACAAGAGCTCATCGAGGCCCGGCGAGCCAAGCAGGCGCAGCGCAAAGCCCACAAGCTCGAGCTCCGCAGACAGGCCAAGCTGGAGGAAGCGCAGAAACGCGAGGAGGCGCTGGCATCCAACTCGCCGGGCGTGGCCAGCCCCGCGGGCGTCGACGTGGGCGAGAACCTTTCCTTTGGCCGCGTCGTCTTCGGCGACGGCACGCAGGCGTCTCGCGACCTCAGCTACGTGCTGCAGAAGAGCAAACGCAAGGGCCCCTCGGACCCAAAGACGGCCCTCCTCAAGGTCCAAGGCCAGAAGAAGCGACTGGCCGAGCTCGAGCCGGAGAAGCGGGCGGACGTGACGGACAAGGACACCTGGCTCACGGCCCGAAGGCGGCTCGAGGGCGACAAGATCCGCGACGACGAGGCGACCCTCAAGAAGGCCGTCCGGCGCAAGGAAGCGGCCAAGAAGAAGAGCAAGAAGGCGTGGCGAGAGCGCACGCAGGGCGTCGAGCAGGCGCAGAAGGAGAGGCAGAAGAAGCGCGAGGGCAACATCCAGAAGCGGCGCGACGACAAGATCCTCGGCAAGGCGGGTAAGAAGAAGAAGAAGGTCGCCGTCGGGGGGGAGAAGAAGAAGAGCAAGGCAGGTCGACCCGGCTTCGAGGGAAGTTTCGGCGTCGGTGGTGGTCGGAAGAAGTGACCATCCCCAACCCCTTTTTCGATGGTCACAGGAGAAGAGACGAATGTGAAGGAAAGAGAGAGAAAAAAAATCCGGCGATGAGAAGAATTAGAGAGAGATCTGATCGTGAGCTATTGGGATTTTGGAACACGGCGTCTATTTTTCTTCTTCTTCTTCTTCTTCTTCTTCTTTTCAAAGGTAGAGCATCGAAAAGGAGGTCATTCAAGCTGTCTGCACTCTTCCGATCACCCCTAACCCCTACACCATTCCCACCACCCTCTTCCGTGTCTTCCCCCGTACTCTGCAAAGGATCTGTATACCCTTTTCCCGATACCAATCCGCCTCGGCAAAATCCACCTTTTTGCCTTTCCCCTCCCCCCGTTCCCAAGCCAAGGTCAAAAGAAAAAGAGGTAAGGAGAGAAAGAGAAGAAAGGGTCTCTCACTATCTGCCGATGTAGGGAAGAAAGGGGTAGTTTACGGAGTCGAAGAAGAAGTTCCAAAGACAAGGGGAGGGAAGGGGGGAGGGCTGGAACAGGGGGAAAAAAAACGAAGATCGATGGTACAGATCGAAAGGAAGAAAAAAAGCGAGAAAAAGAAAGGAAACGGCAAAAAAAAAAACAAGTTGAGAAAGACAAGAGGAAGGCGGAAAAGGAGGAGAAAGGGAGAGAAAGATACCTGGATGATGATCAAGGGAAAAAGGGGGGAGAGGGAAGAAGAAAAAAAGAGAACCACACGACGCCCCAGAAGGAAGCATGTCATGAATTTCCGCTCCTTAACCCGCGTCATCACCGTTATTTTCCCCCCTTTGTTTTCTTCTTTTCTTCGTGAGCATGTTCTTCTCATCCTATATCGGGGCGATCGTCAAGAGTCGAGGCTGAGGAGGAGGGGGTGGGAACGGGGAGAGGAATTAGGGGAAGAGATGTATGTAGAGGGTTTGGAAAAAAAGACGAGAAGGCATCGGACATGACCGGGGTTGCCAACAGACCAGGAACCAGTGTTCAAGACCCATCCCCCATGTGTGATTCTTGTCGGGGTATGTATTGGCGAGTTCTGGATGCTTCCGCCTCTCATCTGCCATCCGTCATCGGCTCGACGGACCGACGGCGCGCAACGATTGCTCACGCAAAGCAACGCAAGACCTTCACTTGCTTCTCACAGCAGAGAGTCGAGACGAGTGAATACACTGAGACAGGCGGCGACGACCTCGAGCTGTAGCTCCTTATCCTTGGCGCGGCCAACCTCCTGGTCCAACCGTCAGCTACGAGGGAAAACAAAGCAAAAAAGGAGAAAAGATTATCACCTCTGCAATGACCTGCGGCAGGTTGGCGCCGATGCCGTTACCCACGGCCTTCTTACCAAACGGCCACTGGCTGTAGTCGGCCAGCAGCTCGTCGGTCTGGGCAAAGGCGCGCTCGCGAGCCTCGTGACCGAGCGTCGACAGCGCGTTCTCCAACACGTTGGCGGCGTAGGCAGCGCACACCATGGACACGGTACGCAGATAGCGAAAGTCAAGCGAGTCGGGTAGGAACTGGCTGTTGTTGAGGACGACGGTGCGCTGCGTCAGAACGTTCCGCACGCGGCGGCGGATCTCCTCCTTTGCGCCGCCGTCGGCCACCGGATGGGTGGCCATGTCGAAGAGGAGAAAGTTGCGCTTCTCGGTTCGCAGGATGCCCTTGTCGACGAGACCCTTGGCCAGCCGTTCGCGGACCTGCTTCAGCTGGTAGCCAATTTTCATCAGGTTCCACGTCTCGCCTGTATACCTTGTCAGCCGGCAGCAGTATCGAGGGGGGAAAAGGTAGTCCGAACCGCTCATCAGATCAATCCAGGAGCTGACGCTCATCTTCTCGCTCTGCTTCATCATCTTGAGGGCTTCGTCAAGCAGCACCTCGCCGGTGAGGGTGTCGTCTATGACCTCGATGTTGCGGTCGGCCGGGGGGAAGCGCCGTCTGGACGGGTCTTTTTCCATGCTGATGCGACCGCGAAGGGCTAGTTCGAGTACGATGCAGCCGCGAAGGGCGTAGGAAATGTTGTCATTCCAAAAGGAAAGGTAGCCCTGCGGTGGCGGGGTTTGGAACTGTGAGGAGAGCTTCCCAGATGGGGAGGGCCGAGAAGGGAAGGGGAGCCAACCTGCTTGTCCTTGAGTCCGAGAAGCAGCACCTCCTCCATCATGGTGAGCTTGGGTTGTTTGCTGCGCTCGGCGCTCTCGCTGATGTCGCGGGGGTCAAAGGCGATTTTGTGGCCGTTGTCGCTCTTCTCGTAGCTCGTCTCGGGGGCGCTATCGCGGACATTGGTAGTGGAATTGTTCCTCGACGCGTTGTTGCTCGTCTCCCCGTCGGTAGTGGTGAGGCCAGCGCCGGCGCCGGCGCCACGGCGGCGTGTCAGCCCCGAGGACGACGACATGGTGAAGCGACGGTAGGAGAGGTGGACAGAGTAGGGGAGGATTGAGTGGGGGAGAGAGGGGGGGGGGGGGAAGCAGAGAGAGAGAGAGAAGGGGGAGAAGGAGACAAAGGCAGAGGAGAACTGGGTCTTGGAAGTTCAAAGGTCGAAGAAGAGCTTTCTTGAGAACGCGTCGCTGAGAAGGCGAGTCTCGGTCGCTGGACACGGGCGACCTCCAGAGCGTCCTCGTCCGACGAGGTGGTGGCGGTAGAAATTCGCTGCAAGGCCCACAGCGCTGGAGAAAATAAGGGTTGGCTGAGCTGAGCTGTGGCGGTGCTACGGCTCAACGACTCGTGGTCAGGCACATGGACTAAAGCGGAGGGTACCTCAAAAATTGCGGAGGTGATGCTGCGTGGACTCGTACCCGATGATAGGACTGTCGGTACCTCAGACCTGCCGCCTTTCTTCGTCGGTGGCCCAGCGCTGCCTCAGGTATGAGAGTACATACAAAATGATGATCTGCTAGGAAGATGGCCGTCACTTAACGAGCATAAAGAACTCTACTGCATTGAATCCAGCATCTTTCAAAGAGTCTAGGAGGTGTGAACGAAAAGTTGGGACTGTCAGTCGAAGCGCCACAGCCGGGGCTTACGGATGGGTCTAGGGCGGGCTGGCATGAAGAGTGATAGCGGGGAAAGTTGTTCTCTAACAGTAGGACGTGCGAGTTCGCCTGTATCATGATAGCATAGAACGGCTCGTACTGACTCGCGCGATCCACAAGTCGGGGTGCACACCACTCGGCAACGTCCGTCCTCCATCATCAACCTCATCAGAGATTTTACTCGCATCTATTCTTCGTAATATCGTCTCGGTTTGTACGAGTTTTGTGTTTTTACTCTCGAAATACCTTCTAACTGTATCGCAGCCACATTTTCATCCGAAGTCGCCCGATGTGTGCCCTTGCTCGTCCTGCTGTGGACGGCGTCACCTCCGCAGACGTCAACAACCGATGTTGGCATATAAGACGCGATCGAGCATTCGCACGCATATAGAAATGAGATATTCGATATCAGACTCTGAGCTAGAAACCTCTTCGATGCGTGTCGACTCTCATTTTTACCGCGAGAGGCTTTTTCCTTGATCGACGATGCGGCACATATACTTGACGTGACCCGTCCTCTGGCCTGTACTGCGCCTCACGACGACAGCCGCTGTGCGGCACACCAGAGATGTGCACTCGTCCTTGACAATGCGACCGTTCTCGACACTGCAATCGTCCTCGACACTGCAAGACCATGAATCCTGCCTGCGCCCCCTACTCTCGGAGCTGTCGTTCCTGGAAAAGCCTCAGCTCTGTGTGCGAGCTGGGGCGTTGCTCGTCTCGCAGGCGTTGATCGGGCTCTGTGGCGCTTCGCTACGCACGTGCCCATCCCCAATACCTTATAATGGCTGATTAACTCAGTGCTTTCAACAGCGGGGGAAAGCGGATGGTCGAGTGGTTTGGGGCTTCAAACTCACTCGACCCCCTTTCGGACCTCAGATACACCGCCGGCCCTGGAGACTAAATGCCCTTAGTCGCATCGACGAGCCGGAGACCGGTGCAAATTAAGTACCTAGGGGAAACCCGGAGGCGCGCTGGAGTGTACCCGCTGTTATCAAGAGGTGCACCAGGGCGAATTAGTTTTTTTTCTCAACATCCCATTTTGTCCTGTTGGCCTTGCCAGGAGACGAGGCGCCCCGACAGGCGACAGCTGAGCAGCTGAGTGAAGCTCTGGCAGCACGCCCAGACATGTCGTGATGTGGTTTTTTGCTGAATCCTGCTCAACCCAACGCACCACCACTGACAGTGATGCATCGACGAGTACGATAATGGGACTATGCGTACTAGTAATTTACATTCGTTTACTATTTTCTGCCTCTATACCCTACCAGGCTTTTCTCTTCACATCTCCTATGCTGTGCTGTCCGTGCTACTGAAGGCGTGCTTGCCACCAGTGGCCTCCTTCCACAACTCGTCAAAGTTGATGTCTTCAGCTTCGAACATTTCTCGTATCTTCTTCGCCGTCGCCTCCTGCTGCGCGGCGCCGAAGCCGCCGGGCTGCGTCGTCTCGAACTGCACCGTCTCTACCCAGCGGTAAAATAGATCCTCCTTGCCCATGGAAGTGAGGGCATCGCGAAAGGCAAAGACTTGCCTCCTCTTATCCTCCGAGTCGGCCTCGTCGCCGGCCTTGAGGTCATAGCACAACCAGCCGTAGTGACGATGATGCAGCAGCGCGACGCTTCGAAACGCTTCGAGGGCAATGTGCTTCTTGTCGACCAGGGAATGCGCATAGACCATGGCCTCCCAGTCGAGATCCCAGGCGCCGTCCATGAGCAGGTAACCCGTCTTCTGGTCCTGCAACAGGGGCGAGGTAGCCTGCCGGATATAGGCCGTGACGATGTCGCGGGACTCGGAGTCGGCCAAGACGTCGCCGACGGCCTCGTCCCAGTTGCGACTGCGACGTACGTAAACCTCCTTGTCGCGAAAGCCCACGCGACGACGCCATAGCATAGGGTTCCCGTGTTGGCGACCGGCAGCAAAGTCAACCGGCCAGGGCCAGACGAAGACGAAGAGGACGAAGTCGATGAACATGGTCAGGCCGCGGCGGCCAATCTCACGCGTCAGCTCGGCCCAGCTGGACTGCGAGGCGGCAAAGGTCGCCTCGCTGGTATGTCCCAGCGCCGAGAGCACGAGCTGCCAGTACCAAGGCAGGATGGCGTACATCCGCCAGACAAACAGCAGCGAGATGCACAGGTTCATCGCCACGGGGACCAGGAAGATCTTGCGCTTGAAGGCCGCGGGATGGGAGTCGATGTGCGTCACGTATACGTGTCTCTCGACCAGGCCATCGACGAAGCACTGCAGCACTTGGGGAGGTCGCTTGAACGGCGGCGGAGGCTCATCTGAGACGCCTTTGGATTTGGTATTTGTTAACCTCTTTGAGGGAGCCATTTATAATGAGAGAGGATGCCGACGATGTGGGCAAAGGGCAGTCAATGTCGGCTTCACGATGTCACTTGACCGGCGCTCACCGGTTACGAACAGGAGGTACAAGACGAGGGCCTGACATTTGCACCAGAGTGGGGGAGAATTTCACCGGTGCCTGTTGCCTGGGGTGGCTTGCTGGCTCACTACGTCGAATGTCCCCGGTTCGATTCCCGGCTGGGGACATTTTTTCGACGTAAAGGTACTTCGGGTAAGCTAGAGGCACACCTCGATGTACGGATTACGGATGTGCTCTCGGTCCGGACGAGCATCTCGACTCTGAGAGCTTGTGAGAAAAAAAAAACGAAAATAAAGAGAGAGAGAAAATGAGCAACGGCAGCTTCGACGTTGCTTGAACCTTTCCCTCAGAGGTTGTCTCTCTTACCTTTGGCGCAGATGCCCCGGGCCTTGTGCTCATGGCAGGTACGGGGCTGAGAATTCCTCATCCCGGAACAGATTCTGATCAGGACGATAGCTTCGCCGCCCGCCCTTTATCTGCGTCTCTTGTCGACTGAGGCTCTCATCTGCGTCGTCGAATTTCCCACGGAATCGCAATACGTCTACGTGGAGTCGCAACTCTCTTCCCTGTAGCCGGGCTCTCAAGATCCCTCGGCCGAGTCGTCAGCTGTCGACATCGGCGCCGCTTCATGACGCGACCGACGATGGGGGAGCTGCCAAGCCCAGAAGGGCTTTGGGTGCCTTTGCGAGAAGCTCCGGCGGCGTCGGCGCGTTGGCCAACAAGGGGATCGGTTCCATGGCGTCTGCCGCCAAGCTAGGGGGCTCATCGCCGTCGAACGAAGTGCCTGTCTTGGACGGACTGCTACCCCATGAGCTGGCTGCGAGGGAATCAATGGCCCGCAGAACGGTCCCTGCTCCCGCTCCGACGCCGCAGCCTCAGTCGCAGAACGCGCCGCCACGGTCTGGGGCGCCGATGACGAGAAACAACTTCGATAGGGGCTCGTCTCGACCTGACATGCGGCCCACGAGGCCCTCGGCTTCCGGTCATCTGCCTAGGGATCCTCAATTGAGAGAGATGCCTGCTGCAGGGGTTGATGGGCAGTCATCGCCGGTGACGGGACGGCGGACCGAAACCCAGACACCGACGTTTTCCGTGTCTGACACCAAATCTCCCTATTCATGGGCGACTGAGATTGACAGAGAAAAACCCTCTTCGCAGAGTACTAGGACGAACGAGCTTGACAGGACGAGATCCTCTGCACAGAACTCATGGACGAATATGATTGACGCAGCAAAATCCTCTTCACAAAATGCTCGGACGGAGAATAGTAGCAGAACAAAACTATCTTCACAGAATTCTTGGACGAGTATGATTGATGAAGCGAAATCCTCTTCACGAAATTCTCGGACGAACGAGATCAATAGGACCAAACCCTCTTCACAAAATCTTTGGACGAAGATGATCGACAGAACGATGCCATCTTCACAGAAGTTGGATCCTCGGGCTACTGGCCAGCAGAGAACACGGCTTGATACCAAGGCGGTTAAAGATCAGCAGTGGCCGGCAAAGAGAACCTGGTCCGATGCCAAGACTCCAGATTCTTGGGCGGACGGCATTGATGACTCGCCGTCCCCTGCACCAGTCCAGACTTGGAGCGCGGTTGACGACCGACGACCAAGCCGGGATGCACCAACGACTGCTTCATCCATGCCAGAACCGGATGGCAAGCAGCGAGCGGCCCAGAACAAGCCACCCGCCGCCCCGAAGCCCCGCAGGATGGGCGCCTTTAGCCAGCTCAAGGCGAGCGTGAGCGGCTCCGCAGACTCTGATGACGCTTTTCTACCTTGGAAAGGCGGTTGGGATGCGCTGAAGCGTACGGGACAAAGTCCAGAAGCCGTCAAAAAGATTACAGAGCCAGAAAATCCACAAGAGCCCGAGTCTTCGGCCAATGTCAGTGAGCCAGCGATCAATGACCCACAGAAGGATCAAGACTTCTGGGGTGAGTGGGACGCGAGGACCTCTCCGCAGAAAGAAGCGCCGCCGAGCGAGAGGCGGCAGAGCGAAACACCCGGTTCGCCCGAGCAGCAGAGATCAGAGCCGGCACATGAGAAGCAGCTGCACAGAGGGCGGAGCAAAGAGAGACGTGCGCGCGAAACGTCCCGGAACGCCGAAGGCAAAGACGATCAGCGGTCGCAGTCGTCGCTCGGCTCTGCACAGGATGCAAGGATCAAAACCAGTTCCAAGAAGCAAAAGAAGCCTCGAATGAAAAACTACCGCCAAGACGATGAGGACTATGAATACTATATCAGCGAACGTCACGAGAGACTACAGCGGGAAAAGGCCCAGAAGAAGAAGAAGAAGAAGAGCCAGCAGGAGGGGGAGGAGGAAGAGGAGGAAGAGGAGAAAGCGCCGCCTGTGAAGAAGATTTTCATCCCCGAATTCATCAATCTACACGACCTGGCCAAGGCTTTGAAGCTGCCCGTCGACCGGTTCCTGCGGGACCTGGAGCAGATGGGCTTCGAGAAACTGACGAGCGACACCATCATGACGGGCGAGACGGCCGGTCTCGTGGCGGCAGAGTACGACTACGAGGCGAAGATCGACACGGGCGCCAAGAAAGACATGACCAGCCGGCCGGCGCCGCAGAACGTCTCCTCCCTACCGAGCCGTCCTCCCGTCGTCACCATCATGGGCCACGTCGATCACGGCAAGACGACGCTGCTCGACAGGCTTCGGAAGTCGTCGGTGGCGGCTCAGGAGCACGGCGGCATCACGCAGCACATCGGCGCCTTTGTCGTCAGGATGTCGTCCGGCAAGTCCATCACCTTTCTCGACACGCCCGGCCACGCCGCTTTCCTCTCGATGCGGCAGCGCGGCGCCTACGTGACCGACATGGTCGTCCTGGTCGTGGCCGCCGACGACAGCGTGATGCCGCAGACGCTCGAGGCGCTCAAGCACGCGGAGAACGCCAAGGTGCCCATCATCGTGGCCATCAACAAGGTCGACAAGCCCCAGGCTCGCGTCGATCAGGTGATGCGCGACCTCGCCTCGCACGGGGTCCAGCTCGAGGAGTTTGGAGGCGACGTACAGGCGGTGCGGGTGAGCGGCAAGACGGGCGAGGGCATGGACGAGCTCGAGGAGAGCATCGTCGCGCAGTCGGAGTTTTTGGAGCTCCGGACCGAGACGGACGGCCTGGCCGAGGGCTGGGTCATCGAGTCGAGCGTGAAGCCGACGGGCAAGTCGGCCACCGTCCTGGTCAAGCGGGGGACGCTGCGGCCCGGGGACGTCATCGTGGCCGGCAAGTCGTGGGCCCGGGTGCGGCTGCTGCTCAACGAAGCCGGCGCCGAGATGGCCGAGGCGCCGCCCGCCACGCCGGCCGAGGTTCTGGGCTGGCGAGAGCTGCCGCCGGCGGGCGAGCTGGTGCTGCAGGCGCCAGACGAGGACACGGCCAAGACGGCGGTCGAGTACCGGTTGGAGATGGCCGACCGGGCCGAGAGCTCGCTGCAGCTGGCGGAGCACGAGCAGCGGCTGCGGGAACTGGCGGCCAAGAAGGCGGCCGAGGAGGAGGCGGAGGCGGCGGCGGCGGAGGCGGCCGAAGCCGCGGCCAAGGCGGCCAAGGCGGGCATCGAGCCGCCACCGACGCCGCCACCGACGCCGCCACCCGAGGAGCCGGGCGTCCTGTACCAGAACTTTATCATCCGGGCCGACGTCATCGGTTCGGTCGAGGCCGTCTCCGGCATCGTCGTCGAGCTGGGCAACAACGAGGTACGGCCGCGGGTGCTCCGATCGTCGGCAGGCCAGATATCCGAGTTCGACGTGGACCAAGCAGCGACGTCCAAGGCCATCATCATCAACTTTAACTCACCGATCCTGCCGCACATCCGGCATCGGGCGGCGATGGCGGACGTACGGATCATGGAGCACAAGGTCATCTACCGCATCGCCGACGACGTGACGAGCGTCCTGGAGGATCTGCTGCCGCCGCTGGTGACGCACCGCGTCATCAGCGAGGTGGAGGTGCTGCAGATATTCAACATCAACGTCAAGCGACGGATCACGCGCAACATTGCCGGCTGCAGGGTACGCAATGGGGTGATGCAGAAGACGTCCAAGGTCAAGGTACTGCGCAAGGGCGAGGTTATCTTTGAGGGTGAGCTTTTTTTTGTTCCTCTTTTTTTGTACGCGAAGTATGATACTGACTACCCTCTCAACAGGCATCATCGACACGTTCCGTCAGGGCAAAAAGGATGTGCAGTCGATGGGCAAGGGCAACGAGTGCGGCATTGGCTTGCTGGGCTTTGACGCTTTCGAGATTGACGATCAGATCCAAGGGTATGAAGTCATCATGGAGAAGCGAACGCTGGGCGGAAGACGGACGGGATAGCTACGGCACATGGGACGGTCATCTGCATAGACATAGACTTTGATGGTGTGTACGAGGAAGACTGAGGGGAGGAGGGTGATACGATCGGTTGACGAGACGTGGAGGCTCGTCTCTCCTATTTCATTACAAGATGGTCTATCTGGCAAGGCCACGAAAGGACGATGACGCCCTAACGCCGCGGGGCCGAGAGCACATGGGACGAGTAGGATCTGTTCGACACGGCAGCCCTACTGCGTTCTTTCTCCAGCTTGGTGAGGCCGACCTTGTCGGTGACGGGGGTCGCGTCGATGATGCGGTCAAAGTCATCATCGTCTTCGTCGTCGGAGCTGCCGTTGTCGGAATCGGGGCGCGGGGGGTCCGGATCCAGTACGAGGGGACGAGGGATTGTGGCCGGCTTGGCGGTGGCGTCGTGGCCGTCGTCGGGGTCTCGGTTGGGGTTGGTGAAGGTCTTGGAAGCGAGGACTTTGCGACGGATTTCGGCCATGGCAGCGTCGTCGTCTTCGTCGGAGGAAATGTCAAAGGGATCTTTGTCGGGGACGGGATCCTCGCTTGGTTTGGAGTCTGTCACACGTTTTCCCAGGTAGATGCCATCGATGCTGCGGTCGTCAGAGGACGCAGCGTCATCGTCATCGTCATCGTCGTCATCTTCAGATGTGGCAACAGGTCGATGGTTTGTATTACCACCGGCCCAGACATCATCTGCGTCCCGCTCTCTACTCTCAACATACTCCCTCTCCAGCCTCTGCATCCACTCAGCCTCGGTATTTTTGACGGCAGCGTCATCCTGACAAGCGGCATACTGATCGAGAACGGTGAGGTTGATGCGGAGAAAGGTAGGGCCGTACGAAAAAGGCGCAAGGACCTGTTCAGCCCAGTCGGGACGACGACAGATGTAAAAGGCAGCGGCCAAGGCCTCGACGCAGTTTAACCGCCAGGGCTTCCCGTAGTTGACCGGGTTCGCGGCCACGAGGTAGGGCAGTAGCCTCTCGGCCTTGCCTCCGACCTTTGACCACTGCACCTCCTCGGTACGAGCCCAGGAGCACTCGACGACGGCGGCGCCGTACTGGACGAGGAGTTCGCTGTCGGCGGGGGAGATGACCTGCTTCGCGTTCGGGGAGATGACTACGCCGCTGTATCGCTGGCCGAGGCTGAGCTCGCGCATGAGGCCGAGCTTCATCAGGCGCTTGCCGGAGCAGCGCTTGGGGTCGCAGTGGCCCAGGTCCCAGCAGGCGGCTTTGAAGGGGGGGGCGGAGGAGGAAGAGGAGGGGATCGAAGCATGGTGGTTGTGCTTTCTGCCGCGGGCGTCTTTTTTGTGTCTGACCATTGGTTTGGCTGGTTTGAGGTTGATGTGTCTTGGTGATAGTTAGACGGGAGGGCACTGATGGAGGAAGTTGGAGGTGTAGTCGGAGGTGAGGTCAAAATCGGAGAATGGATAAGCCGTTTCCGGCTTCATCGTCCAACTTGCTTCTCGCAATCGTTTTCTTTCCTTTCCCTTCGACTGGATCCTTCTCATGCACTCTTAAGAATAAAGACGGACAGTTTATACTGATATTCACCCTTGCTCCCTCTTTAACGCACTCGTCACGACTTTCTCTTCTTCCTCTTCCTCGTTCCCTTCCCTCACCCTTCCTCCTTCTTCACGCCGGCGTTTAGCCGAACTTGGTCCGCCTCCCCCGCGACGGGCCCGCCTCGAACGGCTTCTTCCGTTTGCCGCACGCTTCACGACGCCTTCCAGGACGGACGTGTCCTCGCCGACCATCTTCCCTTTGGCCCCTCCCCTTCCCCTCCTTTCCCCCCCCAAAGAAGACTGACGTCGAAAGACGGTCCGGCAGCCGTCCTCGGACCCTGCGAATCGGCTCGGCGATCATGTCATGACTGCTGTTTAGCTCATCTCCCTCTCTCTTGTCTCTTTGTCTCTCTCTCTCGCCTCTCAAGGAAGCTCTCCGCATCTCGAATCCCCATCATGGAGGCAGCGTCCGCCCGAGCCGCCGCCCGCGACCGCTGGAGCGACTTCGGCCGCACCCCCTCGCAGCTTCAGCGCTTCGTATCGGCCGCCTGCAGCCCCGACAACTACGAGCCCAACCTGGCGCTCAACCTCGAGATCTGCGACCTGATCAACAGCAAAAAGGGCAGCGCCCCGCGTGAGGCCGCCACCGCCATCGTCGGCTACATCAACAACCGCAACATGAACGTCGCCCTCCTCGCCCTGCACCTGCTGGACAACTGCGTCAAGAACTGCGGCTACCCCTTTCACCTGCAAATCAGCACAAAGGAGTTTCTCAACGAGCTCGTCCGCAGGTTTCCCGAGAGGCCTCCCATCCGAGCCAACTGCGTTCAGGCCAAGATCCTCGAGGCCATCGAGGAGTGGCGCCTCACGATATGCGACACGAGTCGGTACAAGGAGGATCTGGGCTTCATCCGCGATATGCACCGTCTGTTGAGCTACAAGGGCTACGTTTTTCCCCAAGTACGGCGCGAAGATGCTGCCGTTTTGAATCCCAGCGACGTGAGTCTTCTCTCTTTTTTCAAGATGTTCGTTTCCGTTTCGAAGCCCAGAAGATTGCTGACTTTTTTGCTCCTCACCTCCACAACCCCCTTGCGCTTCCCCGCCTTTCCCCCCGAATTAGAACCTCAAGTCGGCAGACGAGATGGAGGAGGAAGAAAAAGAGGCCCAATCGGCCAAGCTGCAGGAGCTCATCCGGCGCGGCACGCCCGAAGACCTCCGCGAAGCCAACCACCTGATGAAGATCATGGCCGGCTACGATAACCGATCCAAGACGGATTACCGCGCAAAGGCGGCCGAGGAGATTGGCAAGATCCAGGCCAAGGCGAGATTACTGGAGGAGCGGCTGGCGGCCTTTAAACCCGGCGACAGCATGACGGAGGGTGACGTCTTTAGCGAGCTCGCCTCGGCCCTGCAGAGTGCTCACCCGAAGATACAGAAGATGTGCGAGGAGGAGTCGGACGATCACGAGGCCGTCGCCAAGCTTCTCGAGATCAACGACAGCATACACCGCACCGTCGAGCGCTACAAGCTGATGAAGAAGGGCGACACCGAGGGAGCGGCGAAGCTCGCGACGGCGTCGGCGGCGGCGGCGGCGGCGAGTACAGGCGGCGCGGCCGAGCTATCTCTTATCGATCTGGACGCCGATGTTAACGGCGGTGGAAACAGCAGCAATAGCAACGGCAACGGAAATGGCACCTCACAGGCCGCGACCGGTCTCGAGAACGACCTCTTGGGACTCGATCTGAGCGGTGACAGTAGCACTTTTGGCCAAGGCGGCAACATTGCCCTGGGCTTTGGCGCAAATCAGAGTAAGCCGACGATGGTTTAATTCTCCCTTGTACAAAGGTGAAGGCTGACGAAAGTGGCCAGACGTGCCCGGCCCGGCCCTGCTGTCGTCCATGACGCAGGATAGCAGCGCCGGAGGCAAGCTTCAGACTCCGACGATGACGCCGATAACGACGACTTCACCGTTTGCGAGTTTCGCCTCGTTGTCGCAGAGCACGACGCTGACGGCTCACGCGCAGCCGGGGACGAAGAGTAAAGCAGCGGTGGTGGCGGCGGCGGGCGACGACGACGAGTGGAACTTTTCCTCTTCACTGCCGCCGGAGACGGCGCCGAGGGAGTACTCCTCGATCGTCAGCGATACGAGTCTGCGGACGGAGATGATGGCGAAGCGGAACGGGAACGCGATTCGGATTCTGTTTTCCTTTAGCAATAAGACGACGCAGCCTATATCCGAGCTACATTTTCAGCTCGCCGTGACCAAGGTGAGTCTTTTGTCTTTGTTTACGGAGGCCCTCTTCTCTGTCAGTCTCTATGGAAAAAGTCTGACCCCCCTTTCCCACCCAGGGCTACGAATTACAACTTCAGCCACAAACAGGTCGTTCCCTGTCCCCGTCCCAGCTCCGGGGCGTGACGCAGATGGTGGACGTGTTTTATGCCGAAGATGGCGGCGGCGGCGGAGGAGGAGGAGGAGCAGGAGCAGGAGTAGGGGGAGCAGGAGGTGGTCGACGGGTCGAGTCTACAAAGCTGCGTTGGCGAGCCGCTTATCGGGTCGGGGCCGAGGAGGTTCTTCGTACTGAGACGGGAGAGATTCCAGAGTTTTCTATTGCGTGAAATTTTTACTCGATTTTTATTCTTTCTTTCTATTTCCAGCCTTGAAGTCTTGTCGTTGAAAGAGGAAGATGAAGAGAATATCTACGTGTTTCATGAATGAGTTGCTTGGATTCGGTGAGGTAAGGGGAAGAAAGGGGTGAGATGTGTATACCGTGAGAGGGGAGAGATTGATATCTTGCCGTCTTTTCTTCATCGTCTCCTTTCGTCCCTGTTCATATCCTCTTCTCCTTTTCGTCCATGTTTATATCTTCCTCTCTTCTTATCTTTATCTTCAGTTCCTCTTCCTCCGTCACGGATCTACTATTCACATGTATAACTATGCATCACATGGTTCACCATGAAGAAACAGAGTATGAATAAAAAGATATGCCCATTCTTCTCTTTCTAGCCTCGTCTCGTCATCACGCTTTCACTGTAGAAAAGGTAGCTTTGATCCTTGTGCCTCTATATCCGTATGCTCTCCTTGACATAATATATAAAGCAAGGCATCAATGACGTACAAACAGACATACGACATAAAGAGGAGATATCAAGAAGAGAAAAAAGAAGACGGTTCATTTCTTCTCTTCTTTCCTTGGTTTCCTCTCTTCTCTTCTCTTCTCTTCTCTTCAACACTCAATGCCTCCCCTCTCGTGGCTATCAACCAATCATCTCGTCTTGTGGGGATAAACGCTATTGAAGCCAGTAGCAAGTAACCTTCAACACATGGTTTCCCTCGCCGTCACCCCTTGGTTTAGCTCCCCGACTCTCCTCTCTCCGTTTCTCTCTGCCTCTCTCTCTCCGTCTCTCCCCCTCTCTGTGTATGTCTCCCATAGGCCTTCACCATAGCACAACTCATCCATCGCCAGACCGATCCCTTTTCAACTGTCATCCCGGTCCTCGTCCACTTTCGCCCACGGTCAAGAGGAGAATAAGAAAGAGAAGAAAAAAAGAACAAACAGCCGATGTCGTTGCGTCAAATCCGACCCATGCCCTCGCCTGCCATCCCTGAATTCCGGTTAAGAACCTCTCGGGAAGAGTCACGAGAGGAAAGAAAAAGAAGAAAACAAACAGATCCCTTTCCCTGTTAAGCTCCGTTTGCTTTCGTCAGGGGAGGAAAGAAGAAAAATCAACAAGACGTGTTGCAACGAAAAGCAACGCCAGCTGGTAAAGAAAAATATGAAGAACAAGGACAAGGTGAGGGCCGTCTCCCACTTGGAGGACCAAGAGCCGTAAACGCCGTGACGATTCCCCAGTGACCCATGTCGTCGTGTCACTTGTATGTCCGAAACCTGTAGCCCCTATCTCCTAGACGGGGCATTCTTGCGTGTAAAGAGGAGAGCCCGATCGTGAACGAGAGGCGAAATACGAAAAAAAAAGACAACGACGCGAGGAACGGCAAGAGATAGATCTCTCAGGCCCCGAGTTCGCTGACGGTAAAAGAAGGCGTCGTGGGCTGAAGCGCATACGGGTTGGCGGCAGTGGGCGTCTTGGACAGCTCGGCCTTTTCCCTGTCGCGCTGGAGCTTTTCCGACTTGGTAGCCCGAGGCTTGCGGGGAGCGGCGCCGCCTCGAGAGCCCGGCCCTCCTCCGCGTCCGGCGGCGGCCCCGCGAGCTGCGCCCCGGCCGCCCCGGCCACCTCTGCTTCCGCGTCCTCGCTTCGGTTGGCCGTCGACACTACTGTGAACCGTCGTTAGCAGGTGGTCGAACAGGGGCAATGACCAAGAAAAAGGGGAGGGCTTGATGTACCCGGCGGGCGGCTTCTCGACTTCGGGCACCAGCGGACCCGAGTAGACGAAGAAGCCGTCTCTGCTGGCGGCAGCTTGGGCCTCCCAAAGCAGCTCCGAGTCGTCGACAAAGTCGTCGTCGACGTCGTACTTGTCCTCCTTCAGGGTACGTTTCTTCTTGGGCTTGGCCTGGGCGTCGGGACCGCTGGTGCCCCCGTTCTCCGGGTTGCTCGCCTCGGCGTCGGACAGGTCGACCGACATCTCGTCGCCCGATTCGCGGCTCGAATCCACCTTTTCGAGCGAGGCGGCGGCGGCGGCGATGCGAGCCTTGCGCTCCCGGTTGGCGGCCAGGCGAGGGTGGAGAGCATCCCATCCGTAGCGCTCCTCGGCCATGCGCATAAAGTTGACATACTTGTTGGTCTCGCCGATCTTGAGGGGCACGTTGAGAATGATGGTCGGGACCTGAAGCTCCTCGCCGGGCTTGGCCTTGCCGAAATCGAGGATGGACCTGCGGTCGCTTTCGTGACACGGGTCCTCGGCAATGTCCGTCTTGGGTGTGGAGACGCCGGTATGAGACTTGTCGGCCTTTCGGACGGGTCCGTTGGAGATTGTCGTGAATTTGGCCTGATTTACGACGGGGCGCTGCACCAAAGGTTGCGACGACGAAGAAGACGGTTGCTGCGCCGGAGGAGGAGGAGGAGGCGGTGCAGGTGGTGGCGGCGTATCCTTGTTGCCGTCTGGGACGGCCTCCTTCTTGGTCGTACCGGGGTTGGAGGGCTGACGATACGAGGGCGAGGTCGGCTTGGATGATGACGAGTCGTTTTGCTGCAGCCGCGGTTGCGTGGCGGACAAGTGGTGGGGTTGCGACGAGGGGGACGCGGCGGCGGAGGCGGCGGAGGCCTGTGGCTCTAGCAGGCTAGCGATGGAGGGCGAGCGATGAGCCAGTTGAGTGGGCGCTCGCGGAGAGGCGGACGGGGGCGGCGGCTGAAAGGCGGTAATGGTCTCTCGCACGGGGTCGTAGTTGCCGCGGATGGGATCGTAAATGCTGCGGACGGGAGCGGTAGAAGAGCTGGCGGGCGGGTCGGCGTTGAGGATATTTTGCATGGAGCCGGGATAGGAGGCGTCGCGCGAATAGCCGGGACGCTGCTGTTGATGCTGTGTCATCTTGGGCGGCAGGGCGGCGGAGGGCGCGGCGGCATGTCGGGGGGCGTCGGCGTCAGTGTCCAGGTCGGAGACGGGCGCGAGCTTGCGCTTGCGAGGGGCGGAGGGGGCGGATGGGGCAGCGGCGGCGGTCGTGGTAGTCGTCGTGGTCGTCGTCGTCGTCGACGAGTCTTTCGGCTTCCGCGGCTTGCGGGTCTTGGGCGGCTCCGAAGAGGAGGCTGCGTCCTTTGGTTTGACCATGGTGCCGGGCTTGCGGCCAGGCTTCTTCCTAGGTACACCGGCGGCGGTAAGCTGAACGAACTGACCGTTGATGATTTCGTATTTCTTGGGCGGCTTCTGACCGGCAGCGGAGGCCGGATACTGCTGAAAGGTGATTTGTCCCGGCGGCTGGGATGGCTGCGAGGGAGGGTGAGACTGATCAGTACCGACGACTATTTCGGCTTGATCCATCGACTTGGGACCCGAGGGCGAAGTCGGTTCCGAGAGCGAGCCCGACGGTGGCGACGATAATTCCCCAGTAGAAGATTCGTATCGTGATGAGACGGCCGCCGTGGCCATTTCAGGCGGGGGGGGAATTTACCAGCCCCAATCTTTTTTTTGTGTGTGTCCTTCCTCTCTCTCTCTCGCTCGTGCCGTCGAAATGACGCGCGACAAGAGGGGGGAGGGGAAAAGAGGGGGGAAAAAGGAAGAGAGGAAGAATGAGAAAGGAAATAGTCAGACGCGGTCAGACGATGGCATCAAACGTGGGCCATGCGGATTTTTTTTGGGGATTTTTTTCTCCTAGGAGAGAGGGAGGGGGGAGGAGGCGGTTGCGACGCGGGACGTGAGTGGCTGATGCGTTTGGTGGTGGGTGAAAATTGCGGATAGCCTCATTCATCGGCGGGCTCAAAAATCTCCTGTGTCTTTTTTTTTCTCTCTCTGCCTTGTGTTGAAGGTACACACGGTTTGGTGCGTGAATTGAGGCTGGAAATGTCGACGAGAGAAGAAATACAGAAGAAGAAGAGGAGGAGGAGGGGATTAAAAAGGGGGCGGCGACGAAGTGACGATGGAGAAGGGAAAGGAGAGAGGAGAGGAGGGGGGGGGGAGAAAAGAAGAGAGAGAGAGAGAGAGAGAGAGAGAGACAGAGACAAAAAAAAAGGGGAGAAAGAAACAAGGAGACGGACGGAGGGGTACTTTTCTCTCTCTACCTATTATTGCGAGCAGAATCAGAAACGAGAGAGAGAGAGAGAGAGGAGAGAGAGGAGGGGGGTTGTAAAAGGATATGGGCAAAAAGAGGTAGGTATCTGGCTTTGGACGGGGGAATAGGTAGAAGGGGGGGGGGTGGGATGAATCATTTTATCATATGTATTTTTTTCTCTTTTTATTTTCCTTTCTTTTTTAACGCGCACACACACACACACACACACTCTCTCTCTCTCTCTCTCTCTCTCTTTCTTGTAAAAATACATGTAGGTATGTTGACAGACAGGCAGACAGAAACTGACGTCTATTATCCGTTACTCCGTAGATACTACCCAGGTATCCGCACAACTTATTAATCACTTTGGAACTGGCTGCGGCGACTTGTTAGTGGCTCAGCCAATGATGTATGTATGTACGGATATCATCAAGCTTGTCTTTATCAGAACAATATTCATCTAATGACTATCCGTACTACGTCCGTACATTACTAGGTACACATGAAGAGTTCTTATCTATGCCTATCCCTACTACGAAATGTCGCATAAGGCTGGCATCAAGGACGAAAGTGATACCTACTACTCTCCCGAGGCTAGGTACGATCCTGCTCCGATCTGCCGCCACTTTAAAATAAACAAAGCAAGGAAGCTAATTGTTTACCTCATCAGCCCGCACGAAGCAGTCCGTAGGTGCACATCCGTGACATCCCTACCTCTCTCTCAGCCTGCTAATAATCATGTGCCATCAAAGACAGTACATATGTATCCGTACGGAGGACGGTAACCAGATGCCTCGATGCTGTACAAATAGTACGGTAGTATTCGCCATCTAGTACCTACTAGGTAGGTACGGATATCGGCTGTCGTCATGTTCCGCCTCGCATCAGGTAAGCACTACCCTAATGACGACAGCTATCGGCGCTAATGCAGGTGTGGCGGTGCACTGCCTGCCGTCCTTTTAGCGCCCGCCGCCTCTGGTCAGTGGTGCGACCTGGGTGCGGAATCCTTTCGAGATGTCCGTTTCCATCAACAACCACCCTCACCCTCGCTCGCATGGACCCGACGCTCATCGGCGACGTCGTCGAGCGGGATATCGATCCCGCCAGACCTGTCCAGTTCTCCGCGCCGCCGCCCTCCAACACTGGCTTCCCGCGCCATAGACGACGATGGACGAAGCCCAAGCCCGCGTCTCCGCCCCAGAATACTGCTCAGCCGACAGGCTTGGACGAGTCCGAAAGACGGCGCATAGACCAGGAGAACCGGCAGAGACTGGCGAGCATGACACCTCAGGAGATTGAACAGGCCCAGCAAGACATACTCAACGGCCTGAATCCCGACTTGGTCCGACGACTGCTCCAACGGTCCACCATAGACCATCAACCTTCGCCGTCGCCCTTTGACTCCCCGGTCACCCAAGACGAGTCTGCACCGCCGCCAGAGATCCGGATAGAACCTCCCGACGACGCCGTGCCTCCTTCTACCAGTTCAAAGACGAACCAGGCGCCGCCCGCACTCGAGGACGACACCCCTCGAGTCCCCTACGACGAAAATCAAGCACCGGCACACATACCAACCGACCTCTTCCCCATCACAGATCAGCCCCAAAGTACGAAATTCCCCGCGCCACCCGTCCTTCCCGACCTCGACCCTTCCGACCCCAACTTCCTCGCGACCCTCCGCGAGAAATATTTCCCCAACCTGCCCGCAGACCCGAGCAAGCTCGCCTGGATGGCACCGGTGCCCAGCAAAGACAGCCCGGCCGACAAGGAGTCGCCCTACTATCCTCACCCCGAGATTGGCGCCTCTGCCCTGCGCTTCGACTTTCGCGGGCGCTTCCTCTCGCCGCGCGTGAGCCGGTCGATCCCTTCGAACAAGGGGCTCCACCACCACGGCGAGGCCCCGGAAGCCGCCGGCTACACCATTGCCGAGCTGGCCCGTCTCGCGAGAAGCGCAGTGCCCGCACAGCGATGCATCGCCTACCAGACGCTCGGCAGGGTCCTCTACCGGCTGGGGCGGGGCGAGTGGGGGAAGACGGAGGACGACCCCATTGCCATGGCAGTCTGGGACGCGGTCAAGCAGGGCCGCGTGCTGGAGAGCCTTTTCGAAGCGGCGGCGGGCGAAGGCGGACACCGGGGCAGCCGGGCGTACGCGACCGAGGCCCTTTGGCTTTTTGACAAGGGCGGATGGAGGGAGAAACACAAGGGACGTTGATCGCCTTGGGTGGGTAAAGGAGCGCAGCATCTCTGTAGGCCATCTGATCTGTAGATGGCGAATTGATTTGTGGTACGGAGTACGGGTACGGAAAAACGTTTCTCCTCCATCTCCCTCTCCTCTCTTCTCTTCTCATCTCTCTTCTCCTCTGTCTCTCTCTCTTCTCTTCTCTTCCCCCCCTCTTCTTCAGGCTCTCCTCTCCTCTCTCTCTCGCCTCGCCTCCTTGGGTGCTTGCATTCTCCTCTATCTCGTCAATTCCGTCGGTCGGCAATTCAATTACCGCCGCCAATTGCCACACTTAAAAAAAGGAAACCGAAATCAAAGGTCTTCGCATCAAAGCCGAACCGCGCACATTGGCGGTCTTGCAACGACGCCATCCCTTTTTTTTCGCCCTTTCCCTTCTCTCAATCCCTTGTCGTCCTCTGTTCTCTTTCGACTCGGACGCCGCGTCGCCTGCGAACCGACGAGCCTCTTTTTTGAGAAGATTGCAACCCCAAATCCCCATTTCTTCCGCCTCAAACCCAACTGCAATAGGTCCTGTGACTTTGACTAGCCATGGCATCCCCATTGCAGTTCGCCTACCGGACCCAGAAGACCATTGGCATCTTCGACGCCGCCCCGGTCTACGAAGCGCTCGCCGGGTTCGCCAAGCCCGAAGGGAACCTCCGTTGCTGCGCGTACTCGCCCTGTGGCCGATTCTTCGCTTGGGCCTCGCCCGAATCCGTCACCGCCGTCGACGCCTCTACCGGCCATCAGCTGCTCAACCTGCCAATCGCCAACGTTTACGACCTCGGCTTCTCCCCGCTCGGCACCTTCATCATCACCTGGGAGCGTCCGGCCAAGGACGAGGCCGGCGATGCGACCAAGAACCTAAAGATCTGGCGCACATCGGAGGATGGCGTCGCCGGGTCCGATAAGCAACCTCTGGCCTGCTTCGTTCAGAAACAGCAGGGCGGCTGGAACCTCCAGTACACGGCCGACGAAAAGTACTGCGCTCGCCTCGTCACCAACGAGGTGCACTTTTTCGAGAGCCACGACCTCGGCACCGTCTGGAACAAACTACGCGTCGAAGGCGCCGCCAACTTTGCCCTGGCCCCGGGCAGCCAGAACCACGCCGTCGCCGTGTTCGTGCCAGAGCGCAAGGTAAATGACCCTTTCTCTCCTCAGGCGCATCCTCTCCCCCGTTAGTAACCGACATCGTCACAGGGTCAACCCGCTGCCGTCAAGGTCTACAACGTGCCCATGTTCCAGAATCCCATCTCGCAAAAGACGTTTTTCAAGGGCGACAAGGTGCAGCTCAAGTGGAACAGGCGCGGCTCCAGCATCCTCGTGCTGGCCCAGACCGACGTCGACAAGTCGGGTAAGAGCTATTACGGCGAGACGACGCTGTACCTGCTCACCACCGACGGCGCGTTCGACGCGCGCGTGTCGCTGGACAAGGAGGGCCCCATCCACGACGTCTCGTGGTCTCCCAACTCGCGCGAGTTTGGCGTCGTCTACGGCTACACGCCGGCCAAGGCGACCATCTTCAACGACCGCGCCGTCGTCAAGCACTCTTTCCCGCTCGCCCCGCGCAACACAATCACCTTTTCGCCCAACGGCCGATTCGTCCTCGTCGCCGGCTTCGGCAACTTTGCCGGTCAGATTGACGTGTACGACCTGAACAAGGATTATCGCAAGATTTGCACCATCGAGAGCGGGAACCCGAGCGTCTGCGAGTGGAGCGCCGACAGCCGGTACATCATGACGGCCACCACGTCGCCCCGGCTGCGCGTCGACAACGGCGTCAAGCTGTGGCACGTCGGCGGCGGCATCATGTACAACGAAGACATGGTCGAGCTCTACGGCGTCCTGTGGCGACCCGCTACCGGCGGCGGCGGCGGCGACGACGACGCTGACGGGGGCGGCGACCCGTTGGACCCGGTCCCGACCGCCCACGCCTCGGCCACGGCCTACCTCGGCACCATCAAGACGCCGAGCAAGCCGGCGGGCGCCTATCGTCCGCCGGGGGCCCGCGGCCTGTCGACGCCGCTGCACTTTAAGCGCGAGGACGAGGGCGGCGCCGCCCACCAGGTCAGCAACGGGGTCGGAGGCGCCAACGGCTTCGGGCGGCCTCGCCGAGGGGTGCCCGGCGCCGAGGCCGCCGACGGCCACGGCACGTCGAGGTTCGTCCCCGGAGCCGAACCGCTCGACCATGACGGCGCGGGGGGCAGCCGAAGGAACAATCACAACAAAAAGAAGAGGAACAAGAAGGGTCAAGCCGATGCCGCCGAGCAGACCAACGGAGGGGGCGGCGGGGCGAGCCTGAACCCCCCGACTCACGACCACGGCGGCTTCGCTTCCGGAGGAGAGGGTCAGGCCCAGGGTCGGAGCCCGGAGAGGCGCGGGCCACACGTCAACGGCAACGGTCGAGAATATCGGACCCGGTCAAAGCACAACAACAGCCGCGGCGGCGGCGGCGGCGATTCGCACCAGCGTGGGGCTGCTCCGGACGGGGGCGCGCCGCCGCCGCAGCAGCAGCAGCAGGGCGACGGTGGTGATTTGACGCAAAACCCGATGGCTAAGAAGATTCGCAGTTTGCAGAAGAAGATGCGGGCCATTGAGGATCTGGAGATGCGCTTGGCCGGAGGGGAGAAGCTCGAGGATACGCAGCTCAAGAAGATTCATACCAAAGCTATCGTCCTTCGGGAGCTGGAGGCGATGGAGAGGGAGTGAGTGGCCGGGGTGGGCTTTGGCCGGCGCATGTTGCGGTTACCCGTCGCAGGTCACAGAGGCGGAGGCAGCGAATGCGTTTGAGAAGGACAAAAAAAAAATAAGAGGCAGAAATTTCCGGACGGTGATGTGCATACAGAGCAAGTGACGGATCTCTTCTCTCCTCTTTTTTTCTTTTGGACATTGGTGGCATGGATGATGGAGGCCTTGCCTGTTGTATTTGACTCTCCGAAGCCAGATGCTACGATGGGGAAGCGGGCAAAGGCTAAGACTAAGAGTGTCTCTGCTGGTGTACGTCTGCCGATGTCATGGTGTATGGAGATGATGCGTGGTATAGAGGTCTGTCTGTAGTGTCGGTGAATCTACGACTTGTAACGTATGGTAGATGGGCAGATGATGAGAAGGAGTGTGCGTGAGGTGAGTAGTTGTGTGAAGGAAGACGTCATGGACCAGAGAGAGAGCACTCAGCGACAGAGAATGCTATTGACCTATGTTGAAGAAAAACCTTGGATGGCTAAGTCGTGGTTGTATTTTGGTTGATCGTCTCTACGAACGTACAGAAGGTCTTTGGCTCGGAGGAGTCCTCGGCTGTTTTTTATGCTGTCATGCCGTCTCTTTTATCGTTTTCATCCTACTAAGGGATCCTGAGGTTGAGAGGGGGGGTCGTGAAGGGGGGTCGTTTTTGAGACTCCACTAGTAGGTATTAGCGGATGCTGTGGAGAAGTTCAGCTCAGCAAAGCGTGTGGTGAGTGGGGCGCTGGCCCCACTCCCCACGCCGACCCACCTTAGTTCGTATAAACTGAACAACAGCGATTCTGTAGCCACAAGATACGCATATATGTCCAATTTTTGACGACGCCTTTCAACAACAGATGAAAGCCGCCTGGCTAACTCAATTCGGCAGAGTGTCAGACTCTTAGCGTCCTTAATTAAGTGGCTAGTAATCTGAAAGTTGCGGGATCGAGACCCGCGTCGGGCTGTTTGTTTTTTTCTTGGCTGGGCTCACCATCCGAGGTAAAGGAGTAAAGATAGGAGGCTACCTAGGTAGGTAGTAGCTAGGTGACTGATCCGTTAGGGTTTTATCCTATCTAGTCAGGTGACCGTGTTCCGCATGTGTGTACATATTTATGTACTTATTATGAGAGTTGCATCTGGGTTGGATTCACTACCAGCATCATTTTTTTGTTATTCATTTTGCCGACCTCGTTTATTTCCGGTGCCATAATAGTAGTAGCCGTTATTGAACCACGATACTATCCGTACTATGCTTCTTTTACCTGAGCAAGAAAAGCTGTTTCACTTTGTTACACATGCGCCGGGACTCACGCCGCAACCAGTACGGATACGCGGTTAAGAAGGCCAAGTTCTATCAATAACAATTCGCTCAAGTTGTGCCGCTCAGGGAGAACTCGTGAGAACTCTGCAGTCGTTCTTTGTCTAAAGCCTAACTATTTCGAAGAAACTTCGAGCTCTTCCCGTGGCTCCAATGTGTATGTACGTCTCATAGCCAATAGCCATTGATATCGGAATGACTTCTATCTACGGCTTGATATACTCCTTCATAGCAATTCCAATCTCGTCCCGCCCAATAGTTCATCTGATGGACGTGTAAAACCGATATGATCTTAGTGGTTTCTTTGGCTACAAAAGCTATTCACCTACTCTGTATCCGTACTAACAATTCAAGTAGCTCTTTCGCATCCCGTAATTTCGGGTTGCTCAACAGATGAATTCTGGAAATGATGTCGAACCTGGAGGCCTGGGTCGTCTCTGCATCCATGCAAGACCTCTACTACAGCTGCCGCGATTGCCACCAACACCTCGACGACACTCGGCACGGCTGTTGCCGGATTCCGACGACTACATATGGCAGGATGCTACACCGTTTTAATCCTCTTCGTCACAACAATACTGAGCTATGGATCCAGATTTGTGAGCTGTTTTTCGGCAGGAGAGAAGCACGCATCCAGTAAGGATGCGGAAGACACTCCTGGAGTGGTCTCCGTGAGGCCTGTGAGGATGTACATATGTATGTATTATCTGCTACACCTTAGTCTTTGTCGGCTATCCCAAGTGTTGGTAAAATGTCGGCAGTAAGGGGCTGAAAGGTAGAGGCAGGATGTTGAAAGTGCCCCGTACGAATGTGGAGTATGTGGAAAGAACACGAAGAGGATGAGGAAGAGGAAGAGAAAGCGTTATATAATCAATTTCGGATTAAAGTTTTACACTCAATTTTTGGAAGGGTAAAGGTCACGTGATCAGGTCTTCGGGCCCATACTTGGTATCTTCTCACACACATCCAGAAACACAGCTTCTATTTTTGGTGAACCCCCTGTCTCACAGATCAACCAATCACACGTCTCATCGGCGTCATCGTCCTAGAACAAAAAACAAGTCGATCAAGACCGGCGCACTGCCTTTCTACAAGGACGAGAAAGGCCTCATCAGGATCGGCAGACAGCCTTTACAGGCTCATGTGAAAAAGGATGTCGACATTCTTTCGACAAAAGGAAAGGCGCGGATCCGGAGACAAGTACAGTCAAACTTTCAAAGAACGGATAAGAAGTTCGTTGAGCCCGAGCTATTCGAGAATCTCTGCCAAAGTCTTGTCGACGATTTGACTGGCACCCTCAGCGAGCATAAAGGCCATGTCAGCCGTCGGTGCGATTACTCTGGGGAGAGCAGATGTGGTGGTCGTCTGGCCCTCGGAGTCCTTCCCTCGAGGCCCTTTACCCTTTCGTCAGGTTGCAAGGTCGCTTGGCCTATCACGCTGTGGCGAACGTCGGTCTCATTATGACTGCTTTCAACATGACGAAGAAACATGCGGCGCCAACGATGCTCCCTGTCTTGGCCGTCTGCCTTCAAGCTGCCGACGATCCAAAGTTTGAGACACGAAAGGGTCGAATTGCTTGGGCTTATAATGCCCTAACAAACGTTGGGACAATGACACACCTCTTTGCTCTCTCGCTCCCTCACAAGAAACAGCTTGCCGTATGGGAAGAATGGAAGCCAGAACGTCAAGAAAACGTGCTCAGTATCTTGCGAACAGGAAAAAGAAGTGCGATCATTGACGAGATGCCGACTCGTCCTTCCATGAGAAACCTCTTCGTCGTCACAGAAAGAAAGATCAACAGTTTCAAGTCTCGCACTTCGATACCTGTGGACCAGCTGAGGACCATATATCAGACAATGCTCAAGATCGCTGACAAATATGGCCTTTCTGCGGAGGAGTTCGACTTTTACTGTACGATTCCTGGCTCCAAAGGATTGACACCTCCGGTATTCTATCCATTCCACATGCTTTCGCTTCCACAAGCATGTCGAGTCGGTTGGGATTGGAAGAATACCCGGAGCTTTGCTAAAGAAAGGATAGCCAAGCTCAAAAGATTCTGTAACAAGAAGGCGCAGAAGGCAGGACTTGGGGAGAAGAACGTCGACTGGCTCGTGCTTCTTTTTTGGCTTGCTACGTTTATTTGCGACAAAGTGAAATCCCTGAAGGCCACACATCCGGAGGCCTCACCTGACGAAATTGCTTTCAACCTTGTCGACCGTTGGGGGCTCCCAATTTGCCCATGGAGGCGACATCCGCTCTGCGCAAGTATCTGCAAGAAACAGGACCATGGCATCGCTATGTTGTTCGGCATTACGGACCAAGGTCCATCTTTTGATCCTGTGGAGCACATCGACCTCTCGCGCTGCACCGTCACCGTCGACACCAAGGTGACCAATTTGGCTATGGCTAGCTACAACCCGGAGTCCTGGAAAGGAATTCGCGCTCTCCTCCAGCGAATTCCTTTGCGACATCCCCTGTGGAGGGTGGACCTCAAACTCGGGGACGAGATCTGGGGTAGCGACTGGGATCGCAACATCGTCCCAGCACCCCCAGTCGCCGACTTCGATCTCCCCCTACTCCCTCTCGAAAGCTGGACTTCGGGAAATCTCTCAGGGCGCAATGGCCCGTTGCTTTGCTCTGTCCCCGGTTGTGGAGGGGAATTCATCAACATGGGTGACTTGGTCTGGCACTCCCGCCAACAACATGGAAGCGCCGATGAGGTGCAAGACCAGGAATACCCCTCTCCACAGGGATTGCCTCCAAAGGCAACGGCGAGAAGGAAGCTGGCAACGGCGAAAAAGAACCCGAATCGCTTCACTTGTCCCAAGGACGGCTGCGATAAGGCTTATCCAGACCGGCCCTTGCTATACCAACACCTGGAGGAACTTTACAATGTCCACCATTTACTGGCTTCGCTTCGGTTCGGCGAGTACATACATACTCGGAGGCATTTCTCAAAATGTCTCTTCGTCAGGAAACCGCATCGCCAGCAGGGGCATCTGCAGGCCCGAAATACACGCCGTTGACGAAAACCTGTGCACTTTTCCTTGGGAGCACAGACGGCGCTATTCTCGCCGGCACCCCCATCGACAACACGCACGGGATCCAAGTGCAGCTAAAGTCGGTCGCCAGAGACCCGCACATCGCCAGGGAAGGTCAGGACGTTATCGACACGGTGTATTATCGTGAGTAAACACTTCATACCTGTCGTAATTCGAATGCATGCTGATACTGCGAATAATAGCTACGTTTGAGGACAGGATTACGTTGGCTGAGATGAGGGAGCTCACGATCAAGTTTCCGAGGGGAGGATTCGACGTGTCCGTCACCGAGGATCTCTCTGGTTATCGCCAGGCAAGACTGGGAGTACTCGTAACCACAAGTATCGCCTACACAAGCGGAAGCTGGAAAGGATGTGTGGCCGGAATCCTTTACTTGTCCCAAGGAGGGCTGCGACATATTATAGCCCGAACGCGTGTTGCTATACCAACACCTGAAGGAATCTCATGGTGTCGAATCATTTCCTTGAACCGACCCCGCATGCGACAAAATCTATTTAAGGAGAGATTCCCTTAATAAACACGTCAAAACGATCCATCGGAACGAAAGGTTTTTTTGCTCTGTCGACGGGTGCACGAAGTCATTCCCCACGCAGTCGAGATTGAACGATCACACGCAAGTCGATCACGAGAACAAGAAGATTGAGTGTGAGAGGGAAAATTGTGATCGAACGTTCGGATCGAGAGGAGGACTGCGGCGTCGCATCCCACAATGCAGGATCAACAAGACGGTTCTGGACATGCTTTACGGTTGCATACTCCTTGATTACGCGGCAGACAATGTGTCTCTCCCACGTGGAAGCTGAAGGACTTGCCAAAAACGACGATCTGGCTTTTCGTTCCTCGTCATCGAGTTCAAAGCGGACGGTCAGGGCGGCGCGGGAAGCCTGTGGGAGGAAACGGAGCAGTGTCCAGCGTCTCTTGACGTTCGATACAGGGCAGTGGAGAAGCATATGCTGGTGTTGGCTATATCATCGACCATTGATTCTGTTCCTGTATCATGATAATACTGTATAAATTACCCGTTCTTGACTACGATTGAGGATTTGATGGAGTACGATTCATGAATTCTACTGTATTCTATGTACATTACTAAATAAATTTGTTTGTGTGACGGTCATGTCATTCAAGATATGGCGATAACTATAAGTCATCGATCTCTCCACCCTTTGACCAAACCCCCAAAGGGACAGGATAGAAGTCGATGACGATACCACCGGATCATCTCATACGGCGTGATAGGCCGAATAGAGAAAAGTGTGAATAAATAACCTGCAAAGAAATGAAAAAAATGTAAACGTGAGCTTGTCGATACTGATGAGTTGGTAGCCTACGTCGAGTCGCGTCACGTCCCAAGCTACTGTTGCCGAAGACGTTCCTCTTCCGCGGCTGGGAAGAAGGCTGCTGCTTTTCTATCGTTGCCTTGATCGCAAGGCCTTCTGGTATCGACCATGGATATCTTTTCAAAACGTGCGACGAAGCGATAGCAAAAGTGATCGTATTAACCTTGATATCTATTCTATATATGTCCCTCTACGTATGTCCCTCTACACATGGCTCTCCATACACGACTCTCTGCACATGCCTTCCATATACTGATGCTCCTGGGAGTACGGTGTTCGTTTAATTCATAATACCTGGACAGTTCCATCCTTCACATGTATCCTCCAACCTCCAGTCATGTCCTGAATACATGTTCCTCCATAGCTTTGCACAACGACAAGATACCAAAGTTCGCGTACGTTTTCTTCGATAGGTGAGAGGCTCAACCCATCCAGTCTCTCGGACTTGGAACGAGATCCTATGTCGATAACTTGGTCAATCTACTCGAGTCCCGGATGCTCAAGCAGTTGGTAAGTCTAGTTTCCGGTTGGATGCTCTTGCAACGGCTGCTAGGTTTCACCCATCCAGCCTCTCAGACTTGGACCGAGATCCGATGCCGGTAACCTCATCAATCCACTTGAGTCCTGGATGCTCGAGCAGTTGGTCTGGCGTATCCGTAAGTAGTGTACTTCACAGCAAATCCATGCATAGAACACGACATACTTTTTTACTCCTTGTAAATCCAAGACGACGAGCGGTCGCACGTGGAGCAGTCGAATCGCCCGTGTCGAAGCGTGTTGTAGAAAGCCATCGTGGCCACCTTTTGGCCCAGACGGAAATAAGGCCTACCCGTAGGTCCTTAGGCTCGGACGTGAAGGACCTACGGGTAGTCCCGCAGAGTGTGAAACTCAAACACCAAACCGTCTGCATAAGGGCGAAACGGCGCCTGCGTGCCGAGATCGACGCCCAAGTGATGAGCTTCCGGCGTTGTGTCTCAGCACAGGGTGACTCGCCACTATTTTTCCAACGCCTTTATCGTGATGCATGATTTTACTGTTTGCTGTCGGCCGCAGCATCTCGAGGGACGGATGAATGATGTGAGATAAGGGTGAGTCCCGATCTAGGACTGACTGGGGCTAATAAGCTCGGCCCTAGAGATGAGGATCCCTGCAGGATCCTGCGGAGCCCGGCCTACAGGGCCGGCGCCCTCCCTAGCCATGTGACCTCGTGTATATACTACGTATGTACAATAGATACCTAGAATAGTCAATTAACTAAGAACCTAATACCTTACTTTTGGCTTTCCTATATATAGAACGCAAGGAGAAGCTACGAGGCCTAGGTTCCTAAGATATTTAAAAGCCTTAAAAATACGTATTTTTATTAAGTTATTCCTAGTTTCCTTTTTATAATACCCGATATATCTATTTACGAAAAAGGACTATACTAACCTATTATTACTTAATAATAATAATAATAATAATAATAATTACCCTAATCCTTTTACCTATAAGGGTAAAAAGCCTATAGGATAAGAGTCTTATTAAAGAAAAAAGCCTATAATTAATTAGCTTTATTAATAAATAGAATAGAAGATAGACTAATATACTTAGGGCTAGATTAAGATATTATAAGAGTAATAATTCTCCTCTATACTCTATACGCGGAGAGTATACCCTAATAGGCGGCTATAAGCCCTATAACTAAGGGCGATTATATTATATAATCCTTCCCTTTCCGATACCTTTATACGCTTATACGTATATTCTCCTACGGCCTTCGTATATTCTAATAAATATATATTATAATACCGCGCCTCGAAGATTACTACTTATAGTAATCCTATTTAGCCTATTAATTTATCCTTAATATATAAGGAAAACGAATAAAAAGAGAAAATAAAGGGAAGAAAAGAATATATAAGAAGGAGATTATCCTAATTACTTTACTCGCTAATTATAGAAAGATTATTATATAATAGGGGCTTACTATACTTTAAAAGCGTTAATCGCCCCTTATAAAATAATAATAGTATTAACCTACTAATTATTATTAGCTCCCTAACCTTTCTATTAGACTAAATACTACTAGCGAGGCTCTCCCCTTCCGACTTATCGGTCCCTAATGCGTATAATATAATTAATCTCGTAGTATACGTTTCTCTTACCTATAGCTTCTAGTAGATCTTATATAGCCTTTATAGCCCTAGGCTTTTTATTTTCGAAGTACCCCTCGTAAGCGGGTTAAAAGTATTCGATAAATATTACCGGGTAAATATAGGTATATATAAGTAGATTAAGTTCTATAGCTAAGGGATTAATTATCCGTTTAATAATATATAAACCCTTATACTATTATAATTATTTCTTAAAGGGTTATTTAAGCGTATAATATCCCTTATAAAGCCTAAGGTAAACCTTCTACCTAGGCTTTAGAAGAATTAACTAGTATTTTATATCGTATTACCGTTTAGCCCTTATTACCGCTAGGTTTATTATAAAGTCCGCTTAACGGCGAATAGCCTCCTATAAATATAGGATATCGTTTACTAAGGTATTATCGGCGGACTCTATAAGCGTATATAGCGGATACCTAAATAAATAGGCGTAAGCTATTATTTTAATCCCTAAATTATACGCGGAATTTAGGTTCTATTATAAGGCGGGTACTAGTAACTTCTAATTAATCGTTAACTCTTTAATATATAATAAGCGAAGGGTAATCTTAATAGTCTAATTATAGTACTTAGATAAACTATTAGCCTATAGATAATATACTATAATTATAGTAATCTTAATTCTAAATACCTCCTAAAGCTCGTATTATATATCCGAATTAAATTTATAGTTATAATTACTAATAATAACTAATAGTATACCCTAATCGTAAAGAAAAAACTATTTACCTAGCGTTTACCCCTAATTTATAGTATTATATATTAAATAGCCGGGAATTAATAACGTTCTTTTACTAAAAAAGTATATAACTATTAAAAGGAAGTTAAACGTATTAAAGCCCTTTATAGCCTAGGGAGAATCTATAGAATCTATTAGAGGAAGGTTAATAATAAAGTCTATTATAATACTTTTTATAAGGACTCTAGGGGCTCTAATTAATATATAAATCCTAGTAGTAGGCTATTAGTCTATTTACTTAAGGTAATAGGCTTTATAAGCGGTAATATATTTTTTATACGTTTTATTATATCCCGAATCGTATACGCTTTAAGGTTTCGGAGTATATAGACCTTTTTAAAGTAATTCCGCTAATTATATACTATTATAATAATCTTATTAGCCTTATAGTATAGTATATATAAATACTTATATCCTATCGAAGTTTAATAATATAGTAGATTATCCTATAAGAAAAAAGGGATACCCTATTTTTTAGCCTTCGTAATTTAGGGGGTATAAGAAAAAGCTACTATATCCTTATAGCTTTATAGTATTTCGATAACCTTCGAGAAGTACGTATCCGCCTAGTAGCTAGCGATAAACGCTTCTTTAAGGGCAGGGTCTATAACCGCTTTAGAGATAAGGAAGGTATAGTTAAGTATTTAATATTCGGGATTATAGTATTCGAGAAAAGTATTAATCTTAGGCGTAATTAGTCGACTTAAGGCGTTAAGAATAAAGTTCTTTTCCCCGGGTAAGTAGTAGATTTATAAATTATACTATAAGAAATAAATACTAGCAATAATAAAATAATAGTTAGTATAGTTAATACTAATAGTACTAAGGGTATACTTTTTATAGATTTACTTTATAGTAGAATAATCTATTAGGATAATTAAAGGAAGCGTATTCGACTATACTATAACCCGTATTTTTTTAATTACCTAAATAAAATAGCTAACTTCGAGCTTAGAGGGTTTATAGGATTATTTAATAGAGGTTAATTTATAGGAAAGAAAGTAAATAGGCTTTATAGATTTAACTAGAATAGGATTACTTAACTACTACTTATTATCGCGAAAATAGTAGAACATAGTTATAAAGCCTTACTATAAAAAGCTATCGAGTTAATAGAATAAATAATAATCTAGGTCTATATAATAAAGTATATAGTAAAAGGCGATATCCGCTTAAATAGCGTAGAAAGTATCGAATTCCTACGGAGTCGGCTTAAATAAAGCGGAATACGCGAAGGCCTTTCTTTTCTATAGCTCCCTTATTACTACTTTACTAATATTACGTTTATAGTATAGAAGAATAACCTTCTAAGCCTATAAGGGCGCGATAATCTAATTATAGTATAGAATTATAGATTTTAAAAAGCTAATTATACTAATATAGCTTTTTAGATTTTATAGAATTACGGGGAACTAAAATAAAGCGAATACTATAATTCTTTCGGATAAAAAGCTTATACTAAGTCTATTAATATAATAACCGAATAACTATACGGAAGGGTAGCCTATTTATAACTTCTTCGGGTTTATTATAATATTAAGACTATCGAAAAGGCTAAAAGTAGTAGCTAAGTATTTTTAATAATCTTCTATAGTCCGTAAGAATATTATAATATTATCGATAAAGGTATAATAAAACGAATAATAATAGTATAACTTATAATCTATATACCTCTAGGCGAATAATAGGCTATTATAAAAGCCTATAGGTACTATAATAAATTTTTTAAGACTATAATAACTCGTAATCGTAAAGTATTCCTAATATTCCTTATAGACTTAAAACTAATAAAAGAACTATAAGGTATCGATAATAATAATAAAATAACTACTTTAGATAGTATATATAATATCCTTTTATAATAATAAAGGATAAGAGTCGGGGATTATAACCTTATTAATACTATATAAGTCTATAATAATATAGCCTTTTAACTACCTATTAACTATTCTCTAAATAATAAAAACTAGGGAAATAAAAGGGGTTAGCCCTTTAACCTACTCTAGTCGGCCTTAATAGTATAAACGATCGTATATTTTATCGATTAGGTTATAATCTTTAATACCCTATAGGTAGGGCTATTATATAACCTTCTACCTATACTAATCTAGAGCGAATAGTATTAAGAGTTCCTCTCCGGGTTTAAGGTAAGTATTATTAGTATTCTCCTAAAATCGGTAATAACGCTTAATAATATATAGAAAACCCTATACGACTAAGGGGTCTTTATTATATATATAGCTCCTAAGACTACTAAGAATCTCTAGTAGGTTTATAGGCTTTTATATAAGCGGGAGGCTATATACGAGTTCTTTAATTAGGACTTCCTCGATTAGCGTAAATTCTATAAGGGTAATTATAGACTCCTAACCTTACGTATAGGCGAAAACGGTATTAAAGAGCGGTATTAACGAGGGGTTAAAGTATAGTATTAGAGGAGTCTTAACGATAAAGGATTCGGTAAGCCTACTATTAATAATACTTTTATTCTAAATACTAAAAAGTATTAGGTTAATATTAACTCCTAATATAATACTATTCTCTATTAAAAATATAGGGCTTAATTATATATTATAAAAAAGGGTAAATCCTACTAGAATAAACTCGATAATAAGAAAGCCTAAGTCCCTTTATTCCTTTAGGTATCCTAACTTAACCTTCTAATCGAAAATAAGCGGCTTATCCGACTAATTATAAATAATAATTACCTATAGAGTCTTCGAATTAATAATAGCGTATAGAATACTAGGTAGAATACTATAGAAAGAGAAAAACCTTTTAGATAGAACTTTTTTCTATTTAGCTAGGATTATAATTATACTACCTACTAGGATTATTACCTTTCCTTAATATTAGACCTTCCTTATAATATCGACCTAAGGCTTATCTATAGAGAATAGGATTTTAAAGTCGGCTAGGGTACTAAGACGAATTATTATAATCCTATAGTCGATATTCCCTTAATAAGGCTAAAGGAAGGTATTACCTAATAAAGCTCTAGCGCTTAGGTTATTAATAACCTATCCTAAGGCGGTAAACCTAGAAAATCCTACGGGCGATCTATCCGATTTAAACCCGTAGGATAGGAAGAAGAAGGTAGCCTAAGTCGTATAAATAAGAGGCTTTCCTAAAATCCCTCTAATTAGTATAGGCTTCTTTTCCTTAACCTTATACTCGAAGTTTAGAATAAATTTACGGTTAATAAGCGGATTCCTATAGCCTATATTAGGATAAATTTCGAAACTAGGTTTATTAGGTATAGCCTATACCTTAATACGGAGGTACGAGTAGGAATTAATTCCTTACGTATTAGTCCTAGCCTTTACTAGCTTAGGGATATAAATTACCTTAGAATCGGCGGTTTTTAGGGCTTTTACCTTAGTCTACTTTCGATAGATAAACTAGCCTACCTTAGTTAAGTTTTATAAGTACTTATATAGGCCGTTTCCCGAAGGAAACTTATAGTAATAATAAGAGTACTTATAGGCCTTAGGGCTATACTTAGTCTCCTAATAGATTCTCTTTATACTAATATAATCCTTTATAATAATATACTTATCTAGGGCGGTAATAATAAAGAATCGTCGGCTATATTTACCGTATTAGTAGGCTCCTTAAGGGTTACCTTCTTAGGCCTTAATAAGGAAAGCGTATCCTATATTTTCTTCGGGGGTATCCTCCTTGGATAAAGCGGATAAAGCGAACGATAGCTTATCTTCCCCTTTACTAATACTAGATTCGTCGACCTAATACTTATTCTCGAAGTATACCCTTTTCTTTTTCTTCTTTTTAATACGGTTAACGCGGTTATAATAACGGGAATTATCCCTATAGCGCCGGGAATTATTATAGTTATATACGTCTTAATTCCTATAGTTATAATACTCTCCTCGATCGCTATTATAATAGTATCCTTAGTTATTATTATAGCGGTATCCTTAGTCGTTATTATACTTTTTTTCGCGCTTCTCCCCCCCTAAAAAGGGTTATTAGTCCCTACGATTATTATCGGATTTATAATTATCCTATAGGGATTTAGTAATAAGTATTTTATCGAACTTAAAATACTATTTAAGGTACTTATTAATATATTCTTTATAGGATTTAATATCTCGGATTTAATAGATTAGGACTATACGACTCTTCGGAGGCTCGAATTCCTTAGTAATCTCGATAATAATAAAAGGAAAAATAATTTCGAGAATCGCCTTATTAATCGTAATATAAAGCTATTAGGCGAGAGAAACCTTATACTATAGCTAATAAGTTAAAAATATCGTTTTATTAACCTATATATTAATAGTATATTTAGCGCTATAAAGTTCTCGTTAAACCTATATAATTAGGTAGTAGAATCGCTTCTAAAAATACCTTATAAAGTAGTATAAAGTACTAAAAGTAAGCTTTTAGTACTATTTAAAGTTTAGTTTAGCTATATACTATATAAATATAGTACTTATAAGAAATAAAAGGTAAAACGGGTAAAGAGTATAAGTATTATTTAATTTATAAATATAAAGGCGTTTATAAAAGAGGTTAATATCCGTAAAAATAACTTTTCTATCTTTATTAATAATAATACTTATACTATTAGGATCTAGAAAATCCGGGTAAAAAGTATTAATATTATCTTTTTTAAACCTCTTACTAATAGCTTCTTCGGAGGCCTTATTAATAGTTAGGTTAGCTAAGAAGTCTTATCGATAATATCTAGGCTTTATAAAGTCTAACTTAGATTCGGAGTCGGAGCTATCGAGAGGTATAGACTATTAATAGCGTTTACCCTACGGTATTTATTAGGAAACGGTAGCTTCTATAGTAAAACGAATAAGTCCTTTATTAATAATAATATACTTCTTAATAAAGGGCTATACTAAAGGGCGCTAGGATAGGGTCCGAGAAAGTTCGTAATCTATAGGAAGGATTTCCTTAGAATTACTCTAATCGTATAGAACTATAATTATACTTAAGATATTATCTAGCTTATAGACTTCTACGTACGAATACTTAATTATTCGAGATTAAATCGTAGATATTATATTTAAATAGTCCTTCCTCGTAGTTTTAATACGGAGTATATTAGTATAAGAGCTAGAATATATAACCTTAAGCTAGTAAATATTATAATAGTAAGAGTTTATCCGGATTAAATCGTATATTATAAAAATATTTAGGACTTTTATAATAAGTCGGTTATTAAGTATTTTATAGAATTATAAGTACTAATAAATAGTAAGGCGGAATTTAGGGTTATTCTAAAAGTATTTATACGTATACTCGAATTCTATAGTATTAATATTATTAAAGGTAAATCCGGACTTTTAATAAGAACCTAATACCTTTCCTATGGGCTTTAGTAATATAATTCTAACTAAGGCTCCTTCGTTTTTAGGGTTATCCTCTACCCTTTTTATAATATATAAGCTAGGCTCCCCTATACGAGTACTAGGCTTACCTATATAGGAGTTAGTATAGGAAGTAGGTTCCCCTTTATCCTATATAGGTCCCTTCCCCTTTCCTATAAGGGCGGAGGTATCCTTAATTATAATATATCTTATCTTAGTAAGGCTTATTATTTTACCGAGTCTCCTTAATTAGTCTATTATACCTATAGAACCTAAGATATTATCTAGGTTCTCCGTAAATTAAATAGGTAGGGAATATAATAAGTAATCTATAGCGTTATAAAAGTACTATAGGTCTTAAGAGGATACGATACTACCGTTATAAAGGGTTATATAATTTATCGTATATAGCTTTATAAGGACTAGCTTATAAGCCTATCCGATTATAAGAATTAGTATAAGGCTTATCTAATCATAAGGATTAGCGAGAAGCCTATTTAATTATCCGATTAGAATAATCGTAAAGTTATCGCTATAAGCAAAGTAGAATTACTATTATATAGTATACTTAGGGCTAGATTAAGATATTATAAGAGTAATAATTCTCCTCTATACTCTATACGCGGAGAGCGTACCCTAATAAGCGGCTATAAGCCCTATAACTAAGGGCGACTATATTATATAATCCTTCCCTTTCCGATACCTCTATACGCTTATACGCATATTCTCCTATAGCCTCCGTACATTCTAACGAATATGTATTATAAACCTAGTCCTCTACGAGTAAAATAAGCGACTTAGTAAGATTTCTTAGGATTAAGAAAACGGCTTTTATAACTAGGAAGTACGCCTATAAAATCTTATTTAAGACTAGGAATAGTACTTTAGCGGCTTAATAAACGATTTTTTCTTTTAATAATCCTAATTAATATAGAAATTCGTAAAGGGTTATAAGAAGGATAAGCCTTTATCCCTAAAACTATCCTATAAATCTACTCTTATTTTTTCTAATCGTTTACCTATAGCCTTAAACCCTATACCCTATAGCCCCTTACCTATATTTAATAATAAGTCTACTAATAATAATTTATCTTATTATATTTAGGCTATCCTTAATAAAACGCCCTTATACGTTAAATATTAGTATTTCTTTTAGGAATAATTATAACTACTCCCTATCCCTACCCCTCCTCTTATTCCTACTCCCGTTTTTTCCCTAGCCCTTATTATAATTACCCCGGCTTAGCCTATTAATAATATACTACTTATCTATTATTATATAGAAGAAATACCTATTTAGATTTCTAAGAACCTAGAGTATAACTAATAAGGATTATTAGGGGTACTTATAGTTATAATTTAAATCTTTTTATATATTTAAATTATAATTACTTAGGGTAATAAAGAAAAAGAAAAAGGAAAAAAAAAGAAAAGAAAGAGAGAAAAAACGCTAACTAAATATACCTTATAGGTTATATACTTACCTATACTATATACTTACCTACGCGCTAGCCCTAGTATATACTAGTCCTTCCCTACTCTTTTAAAACCTTCTAGAAAAAACCTTCTCCCTACTTCCGGTCCTACCCCTCTAACCCCGGGATATTTTTATCCTAGGCTATTCTATAATATATCCCCTAATAAAGGAAAAGAGGTACTCGTCCTCGAGTATACCTACTATATATAGCCGGATAGGGTATTATATATAATACCGGGTAGGGTATTATATATATAATCGGGCTAAATAGTATATATAGGGCTAGGTAGGGTATTATATATATAATTAGGCTAGGCGTTATATATAAGACTAGGTAGAGTATTATATATAGTACTAGGTAAAGTAGTATATATATATATAATTAGGCTAAGTATTATATATATAGCTAGGCGCGGTATTATATATATTAGTATTATATATAGCCGGGTATTATATAATTAAAAGGTTAGGCGGCTAGCTAGCTCTAGTAATCGGGCTTTAAATTACTATTAAATAATAAGAATTATTAGAAGTACTTATAGTTATAATTTAAATCTTTTTATATATTTAAATTATAGTTATTTAGGGTAATAAAAAAAGAGAAAAAGGAAAAAAAAAGGAAAGAAAAAGAGGAAAACGCTAATTAAATATACTTTATAGGTTATATACTTACCTATACTATATACTTACCTATACGCTAGCCCTAGTATATACTAGTCCTTCTTTACTCTTTTAAAACCTTCTGGAAAAAACCTTCTCCCTACTTCCAGTCCTACCCCTTTAGCCCTAGAATATTTTTATCCTAGGCTATTCTATAATAATAACCCTTATAATAACTATTTTAATATCGATTATAAGCCTTATATTCCCTATAATACTAGGTTTAACTAGTTTACTAAGTAATTTATTCGGTATTTTTTACTATATACTAAGTCCTATTATAATATTAATTATTCTTTAGTATATTCTAATAATAATATTATATTTAATAAGGATTTTAGGCTTTATTATACTAAATTCTAAACGCTTTATAAGGTTTAAAGGATTTAGTATATATTATATAATAATATAATCCTATATAAATTATAGCCTATTAAAGCCTTTAATTAGTTTTTTAAGGATTTTTATAAATTATATAAATAAATTAATATCCGCTCTCCTATATAAATACTTAATAATAAGGATTATTAGGAGTATTTATAATTATAATTTAAATCTCTTTATATATTTAAATTATAATTACTTAGGGTAATAAAGAAAAAAAAGGAAAAAAAAGGAAAAAAAAGAGGAAAAACGCCGACTAAATATACCTTATAGGTTATATACTTACTAATACACATTTATTAGAATATACGGAGGCTATAAAAGAATATACGTACGAGCGTATAAAGGTATTAGGAAGGGAAGGATTATATAATATAGTCGCCCTTAGTTATAGGGTTTATAGCCGCCTATTAGGGTATACTCTCCGTATATAGAGTATAGAGGAGAATTATTATTCTTATATTCTCTAAATCTAGCCCTAAGTATATTATATAATAATAATTCTACTTTGCTTATAGCGATAATTTTACGATTATTCTAATCGGATAATTAGATAGGCTTTTTATTAATCCTTATAATTAAATAGGTTTTATACTAATCCTTATAATTAAATAGGCCTATAAGCTAGTCCTTATAAAGCTATATATAATAAATTATATAACCCTTTTTAATAATAGTATTATATCCTTTTAAAACCTATTAAACCTTTATAACTCTATAGACTACTTATTATATTCCCCGCCTATTTAATTTACGAAGAACCTAGATAATATCTTAGATTTTATAAGTATAATAGACTAATTAAGGAGACTCGGTAAAATAATAAGCCTTATTAAGATAAAATATATTATAACTAAGGATACCTTCGCCCCCGTAGGAAAGGGGAAAGGACCCGTATAAAATAAAGGGGAACCTATTTCCTATACTAGCTCCTATATAAATAAGCCTAGTACTTATATAAGGGAGCCTAGCTTATATATTATAAAAAGGGTAAAAAATAACCCTAAAAATAAAGAAGCCCTAGTTAGAATTATATTATTAGAGCCTATAGGAAAGGTATTAAGTTCTTATTAAAAATCCGGATTTACTTTTAATAATATTAACGTTATAGAATTCGAGTATATATACGAATACTTTTAGAATAATCCTAAATTTCGCCTTATTATTTATTAATATTTATAATTCTATAAAATACTTAATAATTAACCTATTATAAGAATTCTAAATATTTTTATAATATACGACTTAATCCGGATAAACTCCTATTATTATAATATTTACTAACTTAAGGTTATATATCCTAGCTCTTATACTAATATACTCCGTATTAAAACTATAAAGAAGGACTATTTAGATATAGTACTTATAATTTAATCTTAGATAATTAAGTATTTATACGTAAAAGTCTATAAGCTAGATAATATTTTAAGTATAATTATAGTTTTATATAATTAAAGTAATTCCGAGGAAATCCTTTTTATAGATTATAAACCTTTTTAAACCCTATTCTAGTACCCTTTAGTATAGCCCTCTATTAAAAAGTATATTGCTATTAATAAAGGATTTACTTATTTTACTATAAAGACTACTATCTCCCGATAAATACTATAGGGTAAATATTATTAATAGTCTATACCTCTTAATAACTCTAACTTTAAATCTAAGTTAGACTTTATAGAGCCTAAACGTTATCGATAAAACTTTTTAATAGACCTAATTATTAATAAGGCCTTTAAAAAAGCTATTAATAAAAGGCTTAAAAGGGATAATATTAGTACTTTTTACCTAGACTTCCTAAACTTAAGGAGGATACTATTAAAGAAAATACGGGATTCGCCTTTCTAGTTAAGGTATAAGAAGGTTACCCTTAAGGAGCCTATTAATATAGTAAATATAGCCGACGATTCTCTATTACTACCGTACTAAATAAGTAAATATCGCCTCCTACTATATACTATATTATATAGATCCCGAGTATTATTTATTTTATTAGCTCGATAATTCTTTATAAAAGGGCTTTATTACTATATTCTACTATTTTTATAATAATAAATAGTAATTAGGAGATCCTATTCTAGTTAAATCTATAAAGCCTATTTACTTTCTTTTTTATAAATTAACCTTTATTAAATAGTCCTATAAACCCTTTAAGCTTAAAGTCGGCTACCTCGTTTAAGTAGTTAAGAAAATACGGATTATAGTATAATTAAATATACTCCTTTTAGTTATCCTAATAGATTATTCTACGATAAAATAAATCTACGAGAAATATACCCTTAGTACTATTAGTATTAATTAAGCTAATTACTATTTTATTATTATTAGTATTTACCTTTTTTAGTATAATTTATAAATCTATTACTTACTTAAGGATAAGAATTTTATCCCTAATACCTTAAGCTAGCTATTTACGCCTAAGACTAACGCTCTCCTCGAATATTAGGACCCCGAATACTAAATACTCGATTATACTTTAGCGAGGGAGGAAGGGCACTCCTAAGAAAAAGAAGAAAAAGGGGGAGAAAAAGAAGAGAAAAAGGGGGAAAAATAAAGGAGGAAAAAGGGGTTAAAAATCCATAGTAAAAGTAGTCAAAAAGCCGTATTAAAAATAGGATTAAAAGCAGAAGAAGCTATAGCCTAGTACCCGTACTAAGGCTAGGAGAATATACTCACGGTAACTAACTTATATTCTTAAAGAAGGGGCTATCCTAGCTTCCTTGCTTAAAGAGAAAGGAAGAAGAAGGGGGGGGAAGACGACCCCTTTATACAAGAATCAGGCCTCGTAGCCTAGCCTAGCTACCGTGAGGGTTAGGCTCCCTAGCCTACCCTATATCCCGGGCGCCGGTCTAATAATATTATCTTCCTAATCTAGCCCTCCGGGCCGGGAGCCTACTATATGGCCGGGAGTGCCTATTGCTCCCGCTAAACTACTCCCTATAGCGTAAGTACGGCTATAAAGAAAGGGGAAGAAGGCAAAGAAAGAAGAAGGTAAAGGTAGGGAAGGCGTATTAGCGCGATAATAACCGCGGGAGTAAATTAAAGGATATAAAGGAAGAAGGGAGATAACGAAGAAGAATAAGAAAGGAAAAGATAAGAAGGAAAAAATAGGAAAGGAAAAGAGAAGAAAGGAGACCCTAAGTATTAACCTTATTCCTAGAGACTACTTAATTAAGACCTTCGGTAACGGTAGGTCTAATTCTAGGAAGGTTAATTCCCTATAGGACCGGAAACTACCCGGGCTATAGCTCCGAAGAACGGTACGAAGGAGACGAGGAATAGCTAAAGGAACGGGTAAGTACGGTAGCGTTAATAGTATCCCTTCGTCGGGTTAATTCTTCGTCTTCGAGGAGGATAGAAGCGAAGAAATACGTCCGGGAAAAGAGAAGGCTATACGGGGTTAAACGAGGGAAGCCGAGGTCCTCGATAAGTATTTACCGTATAACTTATAGTAGGGCTAAGAAGAGACTAAGGGAGTATATAGTTAATCCGTCGTTTTATATACCGGTACTATCGATCTATTAGTAAAAGGAAGTATACCTTTCTAGCTAGTCGATTATATCCTTAACCTTTAGCTATCGTACCTCGTACTACCGTAACCGCGATAGGAGACCTACTTAATAGGCCTAATTAAATACTCTATAGTAATATAGGAGACTTATCTTTACTATTAACTAGGAGAGTCCGTCTATTAGGTCTTCGACCTATTAGTAGTAGCGGGGGCTAACGAAGAAAGGGAGCTACTCGAGTCGTTCGTCTTCTACTAGGAACTTCCTCTCGAATCGGTTAAGGAAGCAATTAATCTTCTACCCCTAAAAGGGAAGAAGGGGAGGCCCAGGAAGGAGAGAGAAACGAGTAGGTACTAAGGGGGGTAACTACCGTAGGTCCTATAACGGGGGACTAAGGTAGGGCGGAGCGGAAAGGGAAGAGGAAAGCAAAGGAAAGGAAAACGCCGAAAACGCCGAACGAGAAAGCAAGGGAGAAGCCAAAGGAACGCTAAGGAAGGAATAAGAGGGCGGAGAGGGCGGAGACTCGAACGTCGTATCCGAAGTCTATCGTTGCCGCTACTACTAATCGTAATCCTAATCCTGATCTCGATCCCGTTATTACTGCCGGCATTTGATTAAATGGTTAGGGTAGTCGGTAGGATCGGTAGTCGAAGAGGGCATGCCGAGGCGGGAAGAGAAGAAGACAGAAGACCAGAGAAGGAAAAAGGCAGCCGAAAAAACAGGGCCAAGGAGGGCGTTCGAAGCCAAAAGCAGGAGCAGAAGAGGGGTCGTTGCCAAGGAGGCTTCTGCTGCTACCCGTGCCGCCGGAGAAGAAGAAAGAAATAAAAAGAAGGAAGAGAGAGAAGCCAAAAACGACGAAAAAACGAGCGGCAAAACTGGCGAGGGAACGAACGTCGGGCTAGCCGGGAGTCGATTTCCTCTAGGCAGGGTCCTAGAAGACGGGAAGGAAGAAGGAGAAGAAGAGGGTTATTGGGTTGGTCGTGCCTGCTGGCGCGAGCCCCTCGTCTTTCCCCCCTCCCGACCAAATTGGCTAGCGCTAACCTTGATTAAATGGTCCTGACGCCGTTGCTGCCGTGAAGAAGAGGAAGCCGTCTGCCGACCAGGGAGAAGAAAGGTGTGTCGGAGCATTCTAAAGATGAAGAGAGTGAAGAATGTCCGCCCCAAACGTTCTATTGCAACGTTCGATCACGCCCCGGAGACCAGTTTTGGCGAGGGAGGAAGGGCACTCCCAAGAAAAAGAAGAAAAAGGGGGAGAAAAAGAAGGGAAAAAGGGGGAAAACAAAGGAGGAAAAAGGGGTTAAAAATCCATAGTAAAAGCAGTCAAAAAGCCGTATTAAAAACAGGATTAAAAGCAGAAGAAGCTATAGCCTAGTACCCGTACTAAGGCTAGGAGAATATACTTACGGTGACTAACTTGTATTCTTGAAGAAGGGGCTATCCTAGCTTCCTTGCTTAAAGAGAAAGGAAGAAGAAGGGGGGGGAAGACGACCCCTTTATATAAGAATTAGGCCTCGTAGCCTAGCCTAGCTACCGTAAGGGTTAGACTCCCTAGCCTACCCTATATCCCGGGCGCTGGTTTAATAATATTACCTTCCTAATCTAGCCCTCCGGGCTAGGAGCCTGCTATATAGCCGGGAGTGCCTATTACTCCCGCTAAAATACCTTTATTATTTCTAAGACTATTATAAACCCCGCTATTAAAAAGGCGTTTATTATAGGCTACCGATTAGATACCTACTTTTTTAAAATTATCGAGATATTATAAAGCTATAAGAATATAGTAATTTTTTCTTATACCCCTTAAATCGCGAAGGCTAAAAGGTAGGGAATCCCCTTTTTCCTAAAGGATAGTCTTTTATATTATTAGACCTTAATAAGGTATAAGTATTTATATATCCTATATTATAAAGCTAATAATATTATTATAATAATATACGATTAGCGGAATTATTTTAGAAAAGTTTATATACTTAGGGACCTTAAAGTATATACGATCCGGGATATTATAAAATAGATAAAAAAATATATTATTGCCTATAAAGCTTATTACCTTAGATAAATAGATTAATAGCCTACTACTAGGATTTATATACTAATTAAAGCCCCCGGAGTTCCTATAAAGAATATTATAATAGACTTTATTATTAACCTTCCTCCGATAGACTCCGTAGATTCTCCCTAGGCTATTAAAGGCTTTAATACGTTTAACTTCCTTTTAATAATTATATACCTCTTTAGTAAGAGAATATTACTAATTCCCGGCTATTTAATATATAATACTATAGATTAGGGGTAAACGCTAGGTAGGTAGCTTTTTCTTTATAACTAGGGTATATTATTAGTTATTATTAATAATTATAATTATAAGTTTAATTTAAACGTATAGTATAAGCTTTAGAAAGTATTCGAAACTAAGATTATTATAATTATAGCGTATTATTTATAGGCTAATAGCTTATCCGAGTACTATAATTAGACTATTAAGACTACCTTCTACTTATTATACGTTAAGGAGCTAATAATTAATTAGAAATTACTAGTTCCCGCTTTATAATAGAACCTAAATTCTACTTATAATTTAGGGACTAAGATAATAGCTTATACGTATTTATTTAAGTACTTACTATATACGCTTATAGAGTCCGCCGATAATACCTCGGCTAATAATATCCTATACCTATAGGAGGCTATTCGCTAATAAGTAGACTTCGTAATAAATCTTATTATTATAAGGGCTAAATAATAGTATAATATAAAATACTAACTAATTCTTCTAAAGGCTAGGTAAAAGGTATATTTTAAGCTTTATAAGGGATATTATACGCCTAGATAGCCCTCTAAGAAATAATCGTATTAGTATATGGGCTTATATATTATTAAACGGATAATTAACCCCTTAGCTATAGAGCTTAATCTACCTATATATACTCGTATTTACTTAATAATATCTATTAAATACCTTCGACCTATTTATAAGGGGTACTTCGAGAACGAGGAGCCTAGGGCCATAGAGGCTATATAAGATTTACTAGAGGCTATAGACGAGAAAAACGTATACTATAAGATTAATTATATTATACGTATTAAGGACTAATACTTTAAAAGAGGAAAGCTTTATTAATAATATCTAATCCGATAAAAAGGTTAAGGAGCTAATAATAATTAGTAGGTTAATACTACCGCTATTTTATAGGGAATAATTAACGCCTTCGAGGTACGGTAGGCCCCTACTATACGATAATCCCTTTATAACTAGCGAGTAAGGTAATCGGGGTAATATTCTTCCTATATATTCTTTCTCTTTCGTTTTCCTTATATATTAGGACTAGATTAATAGACTAAGTATATAGGATTATTATAGGTAATAATCTTTAAAGCGCGGTACTATAATATATATTTATTAGAATATACGAAGGCTATAGGAGAATATACGTACAAGCGTATAAAGGTATTAGGAAGAGAAGGATTATATAATATAATCGCCCTTAATTATAGGGCTTATAGCTGCCTATTAGGGTATACTCTCCGTATATAGAGTATAGAGGAGAATTATTATTCTTATATTCTCTAAATCTAGCCCTAAGTATACTACTTACTTATACCGTATACTTACTTATACGCTAATCCTAGTATATACTAGTCCTTCCCTACCCTTTTAAAACCTTCCGAAAAAAACCTTCTCTTTACCTCTAGTCCTATCCTTCTAGCCCCGGAATATTTTTATCCTAGGCTATTTTATAATATATCCCCTAATAAAGGAAAAGAAATACTCGTCCTTAAGTATACCTATTATATATAACCGGGTAGGGTATTATATATAATACTAAGTAGGGTATTATATATATAATTGGGCTAAGTAGTATATATAGGGCTAGGTAGGGTATTATATATATAATTAGGCTAGGCGTTATATATAGGGCTAGGTAGAGTATTATATATAATACCGGGTAAAGTAGTATATATATAATCGGGCTAGGTATTATATATATAACTAGGCATAGTATTATATATATTAGTATTATATATAACTAGGTACTATATAATTAAGAAGTTAAGTAGCTAGCTAGCCCTAGTAATCGGGCTTTAAATTACTACTAGATAATAAGGATTATTAGGGGTACTTATAATTATAATTTAAATCTTTTTATATATATCGGAATACTTATATAACGACTTAGACGGATCGGTAAGAATCTTAAATAAGAGGTATAACGTCGTATAATACCATATAATTATATACTTAGTATTAGGCATAACTCTAGTCTAACATTAGTATAAATCTTTCGCGATTCTAATATAAAGTCGGATCGATATTAACTCGATTCCGAAGAATAGGAATAGGGGAATCTTATATATAAATATTAGGTCTTATTTATATATTAAATAAAGAAGATAAGTATTTAGGACTAAAGTAAAAATATACTTAACGAGGATTATTATTAATAAAGGTACTTTATCCCTCTATTATTTAATCGGTATATTATTATTATATTATATATATATATAGGATTACTAGCTATAGTTATATATAAATATTAGGGCGTATTAACCTACTATATTTAATAGGATAATAGAAATACCTAATTAATATTAATTAGTATTAGGAATAACTATACGTATTATATAATACTAGACTTAATACTATTTTACTAGAATAAAAGAATAGTTTAAATAATAGAAATTATATACTTAGTAGGATTCTAAAAGCTATAATTATTTTTAATAATTTTCGGATATACTTTTACTAGTATTTAGTTCGACTTTAATAAAACGGTTTTATAATACTCGGTAAATACCTATTATAAATTAATACTATTTACTCGCTTTTTCGAATCGGCTTTTTTCTAGTTTTAATTAGAGTTTTTATCGATTTTAACTTAATTTCTCTTTAATTCTTTTTTAATATACGCTTAAAGTCGATTTAACTTTAATCTAAAATTAACTCCTATTCGAATTAGTTTTAATTATACTTATTTTATAAGATATATTTTTACTTAATAATTATAATATTAATTTTACGAATTTATAAACTTTTAAATATATAAAATAAGTCTATTTAAATAAGAGTAAAAAAGAAAAATAAAATAAAAAAAAGATAAAAAAAAGATAATAAAAATAAAAGAAAAATTAAGAATAATTATTATAAATATCCTAATAAGCCTTTAATATAGGATAAGTAATATTCGAATAATATTCGATATTAGCTTAACTTCGAATCGAGTTTAATAAAATATTAAAGGAAGATTAAATATACTTTATCCTTTTACCCTATTTTTATCGGATAGTTTATAAAAACGAATTTACTAAGGGTAGTTATATAGGGTATAATTAATACTAGGGATTATATTCTTAATATTAGCTAATAATCTTACTAGTTCTATATACTTAAGGAGGAGTTTATACTATATTATAATATATCCCCGCCTTCCTATAGGGGAAGTAAGCTTTTACCCTAATAAAAGCCTATACCTAGTAAGCGTTTACCTTAGACAGTTATTCCCTTAGCCGATTAATATATAACTAATATAGGATAGCCTAATAGATTATCCTACGTACTATAGTATACTATTAGGCGGATAATAGTATTAGGGGTAAAGCGGGGGTTAGTATAACCGGAGCTAGAATCGAGAATCGAAACGCCTAAGGTATCGATAGAGTAGGAGTAGGAGGAGTAGAAGCTTAACTAGAAATAGAGCTATTATAGGTACGACTCGAGTAAAGGTAAAGGTAAACGCTATATCGACTAAAAATTAGTATAATTTTAACTTAAAACCTAGCTAGTATTAACTTAATTTTAATATTATTTTATTCTAAGTTTATACTTATCCCTAGCTTATTCTAGGATAATTCCTAGATAAACTAAAAATAAGTCTTAGATAATATAATAATAGGGTTAAAATAAGTAATAACTTACTACGATAAGGAGGGGGAAAAGGGATAAGGTTAAGCTTATTATTATTATTTTTATTATTATTATCGTTATTATTATTATTATTATTAATACTAATACTATTATTATTATTATAGCTAATACCGCTATTATTATTATATTTATTATATCTACTATTATTATTATAGCTACCCCGAGTTAATGGAGATAGTATTACCGGTATTATTATACCTTAACTTAAGTACGTATTTATTATAATTCGATTTCTATTCGATATTAGCTTAATTCTTACTCGAATTTAACTCGAAATTATAATAAAATTAGTTTAAACTTACGTTAAGGTAGAGGATAATAATAATAGTAATAGTAATAGTATAGGGAAGAAGAAGAAATAATTTCGGAGAATTTTTTATATAGGATTATCGACCTTATAGGGTTATATAGGGCTAAAGCCTTTAGCTATCTACCCCGCCCTACTATATTTTACTTAGTATACTTATAGAATTTTTTTTTCTTTTCGACTCGACTTATTTCTTTTCTCGATTTTTCTACCTATTTTTCGCCTACGTTTTTCGACCTTATTTTCGTTTTTCTCTTCTTTATCTTTTATTCTTATAAATATACGACCCTTTATATAAAAAGAAATAGTACTAGGGGTATAAGATCTAATTATATTTTCGACCTAATTTTAATATAATTTTAATACGACTTTAAAATAATCTTAACGCGTTTTCGACCTAAAACCCTAGGATATATAATATAATAAAATAACGTATCCTAGGGATATATAATATAATAAAGTAATATATACTAAAAAGAACCTATTTAAGTTAAATCCGGATTAGCCTCTTATTCGACTAAACCTTTAAATCTAAATAAGAAAGTACTTAAGGATATAGTAATTATTTATATTATTTCTTTATCTAATTATAAAAAGAAAAGTTACTAGTATTAGAATACTCGTATAATAACTTAGATAGATTAGTAGGAATCTTAGATAGGAGGTATAATATTATATAATACTATATAATTATATACTCGGTATTAGGTATAACTCTAGTCTAACATTAGTATAAATCTCTCGTAATTCTAATATAAAGTCGGATCGATATTAACTCGATTCCGAAGAATAGGAATAGGGGAATCTCGTATATAAATATTAGGTTTTATTCGTATATTAAATAGAGAAGATAAGTATTTAGGACTAAAGTAAAAGTATACTTAGTAAGGATTATTATTAGTAAGGGTACTTTATCCCTCTATTATTTAATCGGTATATTACTATTATATTATATATACGTATAGGATCGCTAGCTATAGCTATATATAAACGTTAGGGCGTATTAACCTACTATATTTAGTAGGGCGATAGAAATACCTAACCGATAATATATTTAAATTATAGTTACTTAGGGTAATAAAAAAAAAGAAAAAGGAAAAAGAAAGGAAAGAAAGAGAGGAAAAACGCTAATTAAATATACCTTATAGGTTATATACTTACTTATACTATATACTTACTTATATACTAGCCCTAGTACGTACTAGTCCTTCCCTACCCTTTTAGAACCTTCTAGAAAAAACCTTCTCCCTACCTCTAGTCCTACCCCTCTAGCCCCGGGATATCTTTATCCTAGGCTATTCTATAATACTTTTACTAAAGGCTATTCTTATAATTCTTTTAGATTAAAATATATTAATATTCCTTTTATCCGGCTATATATAAATAGCTCCTATTAAGGATAAAATAATCCTAAATTTTACCTAATAAATCTATAATTCCTATTATATATTACCGAAGGGTAATTCTATCTTTCTAACTATATATAGTATTATCTCCTAGTATATATAGTAATTCCTTCTAAGGATATAGGGATTAATCTATAATAAGGCTCGATTGTTTACTAATATAGAACTACTTAATAAAATAGTTTATATAGTATATAAATAAATATACTTACTTATTAAAAATATTTTCGGTAAGCCTATAATTATTATATAAACCTAGGAAATAATACTATATTAATCCTAAAGAGTTATTAAGACCTTTAATAATAAGCCTCCTAGTATTTAATTCTAGAATCCTCCTCTAGCCGCCTTTTTTTAATACTAATTTCTAACCCTTATACTAATAATATAGCTATATACTTAGCTATAAACCCTAGAAAGGTTATTATATATACTATAAGTACTATTTATACTATTAATAATATATACTTTAATTATAATAAGCCTAGCTATTATACTAAGGATTATTATATACTAACGAAGTAGCCTAAAACGTTTTCGATTATTTCCGCTTATATAGAGAATATCTAATTAATTAATAAGTTATAACGCTTAGCCTACTATACTAACTATCTTATTATATATTTTTATTAATAAAAGAGTAGGAAAAAAGGGTTAGGGTTTATAAAAGGGTCCTTATATATTTATTTTAAAGAACCTATTACTAATAATAATAATATAGATTCTACCTACTATACTAAAAAAGAAAATAACTAGATAGTTATTATCCTTACTACTTTATAAGAAAAAATAAAAATACTTAACGAATAAAGATATAATACTATTTACCTTATAATAGTAAATAGTTATAATATCCCTCCTAAGCCTTAAAAAAAGGGCTTTAAATAATTATATAGGGTTTTAAAAGTATATTCCTATAAACGTATTTTAATAACCTTTTTCGACTATAAATATATAATATTATATATTAATTAAAGTCTTACCTCTAAGCTTAGTATTATATACCTATTAATAATAATAAAAATATATAGTATTAGGGGTAATAAAAGCCCCTAGGTTAATTATAATACTATTCTAGATATTTAATAGTAAATAGATATAGGTTAAAGTATAATAATTACGATCTTTTATAAAGTAATACCTAATAGTATATTCCCCGGCGAGTTAACTCTTAGCTATAGTATTTTTTATACTCTTTAAATCGCTTATAAAGCTAATAACTATATACGTTTCTATCTTTTACCCGGTTAATTATTATTATACCTAGAAGATATACTAATATATTTTTTATTTACTTATACTATAATAACTATTATTCTATTAATACTAATAATTATTAAATTTTATATAAGTATATTAGCCTAGGCTATAGAATTTATAAACGAATATATATAATACTTCCTTCTATTATTCAATATTAAGCTTTAGTATAATAATAAGCTTATAAAAATAGTTTATAATATAAATATAGGAAATAGCCTACTAGTTAAACTACCGCCTTATTACTATAGCCTTACTTAAACTATAATTATTATAGACTATCGGAATACTCGTATAACGACTTAGACGGATTGGTAGAATCTAAGATAGGAGTTTAGACAGGAGGCGTAATACCGTATAACTCTAGTCTAACGTCGGTATAAATCTCTCGCGATTCCGATATAAAGTCGGATTAATATTAACTCGATTCCGAAGGATAGGAATAGGGGAACCTCGTATATAAATATTAGGTCTTATTCGTACGTTAAATAGAGAAGATAAGTATTTAGGATTAAAGTAAAAGTATACTTAGCAAGGACTATTATTAGTAAGAGTACTTTATCCCTTTATTATTCGATCGGTATATTACTATTATATTATACGTATATATAGGATTACTAGGTATAACTATACGTAAATATTATAGCGTATTAACCTACTATATTTAATAGGGCGATAAAAATACCTAACTAATACTAATTAGTATTAGGAATAGCTATATACTTTCGTTATATAACGCTAGACTCGATACTATTTTACTAGAATAGAAGAATAGTTTAGATAATAGAAGTTATATACTCTATAGGATCCTAAAAGCTATAGCTATTTTCGATAATTTTAGATATACTTTTACTAGTATTTAGTTTAACTTCGATAAAACGGTTCTATAGTACTCGGTAAATACCTATTATAAGTTAATACTATTTACTCTTTTCTTCGAATTAGCTTTTCTTTAGTTTTAGTTAGAGTTTTTATCGATTTCGACTTAATTTCTTTTCGATTCTTTTTCGATATACGCTCGAAGTCGACTTAACTTTAATCTAAAGTCGACTCCTATTCGAATTAGTTTCGACTATACTTATTTTATAAGATACGTTTTTACTTAGTAATTATAATACTAATTTTACGAATTTATAGACTTTTAAACGTATAAAACGGGTATATTCGAATAGGAAATAAAAAAGAAAAATAAATAAAGGAAAAAATAAAAGAAAAAAATAAAGGAAAAATAATAAAGATAAAAGAAAAATTAAGTACGATTATTATAAGTATCCCGACGAGCGTTTAACGTAGGATAAACTATATTCGAATACTATATAATATTAGCTTAAGTTTAGTATAACTTCGAATCGAGTTTAATAAAATATTAAAGTAAGATTAGACTTACCTTATCCTATTACCCCTCTTTTATCGGGTAATTCGTAAATACGAACTCGCCTAGGGCGGTTATAATAGGCGTAGTTAACGCTAGGGTCTATATCCTCGAAGTTAGCTAATAATCTTATAAGTTCTATATACTCGAGGAGGAGTTTATACTATATTATAGCGCTTTCCCCCCTTCCTATACGGGTAATAAGCCTTCGCCTTAGCTAATACTTATACCTAATACGCGTTAATCGAAGAAGACTACTCTAATAATTTATTAATATACGATTAGTATAGGATAGCCTAACGGATTATCCCCCGAACTATAGTACGCCGACGAGTAAATAATAGTATTAGGGGGGGAGGGGTAGGGGTTAGCGTAATAGGGGCTAGGGTTAAGAATCGAAACGTATAAGGCGTTAATAAAATAGGAGGAGGAGGAGGAAGAGCCTAACTAGAAGTAAAAGTACTACGCTTATAAGCGGAGGTAAAGGTAGGCGCTATATTAATTAGATATTAGTATAATTTTAACTTAAAACCTGGCTAATATCGACTTAACTTCGATATTATTTTATTCTAAGTTTATACTTATCTTTAGCTTATTCTAGGATAATTCCTAGATAAACTAAAGATAAGCCTTAGATAATATAGGGATAGGGTTAAGATAAATAATAACTTACTACGATAAGGAGGGGGAAAAGGGATAAGGTTAAGCTTATCGTTATTATTATTATTACTATTATTATTATTACTATTACTATTAATACTAATACTATTATTATTACTATGGCTAATACCGCTATTATTACCGCGTTTACTATATTTACTATTACTATTATAGTTACCTTAAGTCGATAAAGACGGTATTACGGGGGTTATTATACCTTAAGATAAATATATATTTACTATAGTTCGATTTCTATTCGATATTAGCTTAATTCTTATTCGAATTCGACTCGAAATTATAATAAAATCGGTTTAAACTTATATTAAGGAAGATAATAATAATAATAATAATAATAATAGTATAGGGAGGAAGAAGAAATAATTTCGGAGAATTTTTTTATATAGGGTTATTAACCTTATAGGGTTATATAGGGCTAAAGCCTTTAGCTGCCTACCCTACCCTACTATACCTTACTTAGTATACCTACGAAATTTTTTTTCTTTTCGATTCGATTTATTTCTTTTTCGGTTTTTCTACCTATTTTTCGCCTACGTTTTTCGACCTTATTTTCGTTTTTCTCTTCTTTATTTTTCGTTCTTACGGATATATAACCCTTCGTATAAAAGGAATAGTACTAGGGGTATAAAATCCGATTATATTTTCGACCTAATTTTAATATAACTTTAATACGATTTTAGGATAATTTTAACGCGTTTTCGACCTAAGTCCCTAGGATATATAATACGACGAAATAACGTATCCTAGGGATATATAATACTATAAAGTATTATACTTATAAATATACAATACTATTAAGTATTATACTTATAAATATATAATATAACGAAGTATTATACGCTAGGAAGAACCTATTTAAGCTAAACCCCGATTAGTCTCTTATTCGACTAGACCTTTAGATCTAGATAAGAAAGTACTCGGGGGTATAATAATAGTCTATACTATCTCTCCGTTTAATTATAAAAAGAAAAGTTATTAGTATTAGAATACTCGTATAATAACTTAGACGGATTAGTAGAATCTAAGATAGGAGTTTAGATAGGAGGTATAATACCGTATAATTCTAGTCTAACGTCGGTATAAATCTCTCGCGATTCCGATATAAAGTCGGATCGATATTAACTCGATTCTAAAGGATAGGAATAGGGGAACCTCGTATATAAATATTAGGTCTTATTTATATATTAGATAGAGAAGATAAGTATTTAGGACTAAAGTAAAAGTATACTTAGCGAGGACTATTATTAGTAAGGGTACTTTATCCCTCTATTATTCGATTAGTATATTACTATTGTATTATACGTACGTACGGGATCGCTAGGTATAGTTATACGTAAACGTTATAGCGTATTAACCCGCTATATTCGGTAGGGCGATAGAGATGCCTAACCGATATAGACTTTATTAAAAAGTATAATAATAGTATTATCTAGGAAAGTAAAAGCCTATAATCGTCTTTATTAATATTAGCCTCTAAGAAAACTTCTTTTAGCCTTTAGTATAATAATAAGGAATAGGTTATTTAGTATATCTACGTTAACTATTATAAGCTTAATAACTATACGAAGAAATACGCTTACCTACTCCCTAATATAATAGATAAGATCTAGTATACTACTAATTACGAGTATTACGTTTAATTAAACCTAAAGGATGGATTCTAGTATATTAAGCTTAGCTTTACTACTTATAAGAAAGCCGTTTTCGTAATACTATCCGGTTTCTATAAATAGACTATAATACCTTTCGGCCTTTATAATACCCCTATAAATTTTTAAGCCTTTATAAAAAAGGTCCTTAAGCTATTCTACGAATACGTATTTAGCCTACTAAATAATATATATATTTAGGCTAGTATACCTAAAGAGCTTTACGCTTGCTTTTTTCGCGTTTTTACCTACTTTAAGGAATACAGCCTCCTTTTAAACATACCTAAGTCTAAGGTCTTTGTTTACTATAGTATTCTACTAGAATTCCTTATTAATAGTAATAGTATTTATATTAACCCTTTTAAGGTTATTACTATTAGGGATTATCCTATACTATTAACTATAATAAAAATCCGCGTTTTCGTATATACTATAGGCTATTTTTATTACCTAATCTATAATTATACTAAGTTTTCTCTCTTATTAAATAAGCTTACGATTAATCCTAAGAAGTAGAAGGTTATCCTTTTTACCGAAGTATAGGAGTTATAAAGGAAGATTAAGGATATTATTATTATAACTCCTATTATTATACCCTATAATTAATAATTACCCTATATTTTTAAAACAGATTCCTTATAGAAATATATAAGCGCTAGTCTTTTTTAGTTATACTTATATAGTATAACTACTAAATCTTTCCTTTACCCTATTACCTATTTTTCGAAAAAGTTTATACTAATATAATAGTATTATTCTACTTAGGAATATAAGCTTTTAGCTATTCTTTTTACTTTATAATACTAATACTATTAGGTTAAAAGTAATAATATTACTATTATTATAAATTATAAGTCTTTAAAAATAGTATATATTAAGGCTAAATAGCCCGCGCGTATAATCCGGTTCCTCGACGTTATTAAGTACTATAGTATTTATATTATATACTATAGTAGTAAGGCTAATATTCTTACCGACTACTTCTCCCGCTTACTCGATAATAATAATTCCTATTTTATTTTTCCTACTAATAAAAAGAAAGGAGATAATATTAATAATACTAATCCTAATAAACCTAATAATTATAAAAAATATAATAATAATAATAAAATAACTTATCCTAATAAGCTTAATCGTATTAACCTATAAACTATTCTCGAGTATTTCGACTATAAAATACTATTCCCGCGAAGGATTAATATAGCCTAGGTTAAAAATAACTTTTATATTTATAATTAAAAACTCTTTTATATTTATAAAGTATTATAATCTAAGCCTAGTAATCCGCCTAGTAATCTTATAAGAATAATTATACTATTATAAGTACCCGAATTTAAAAACCTTATTATAATTATATAAAAAATATATAAGGCTAATAATTATAATAGTATTAGTATAATAATAAGGTTCTTAATAGTAAAGTATTAATATTCTAAGCTCTTATTTATAGCCTATAAAGTAATTTATTAATACGTATAGTATTAATTAATAAAGCCCTTAAACCTATTATTACCTAACCTATACTTATTAATACTACTACTACCTTTAATATATTAGGTAATTAATTATACTAATTATAAGGGCTAGTAAATCCTTAATATAATAGAGTATATTTTAGGTTAATTAGTCTTCATAATTATACTAATAATAAACTTCCTATTAATAATTAATATAGGACGTTTATTAATACTCTTATAAATCGCTTCGGACTTTACTAAGATATCCGGCTAGGACTTTATAATAAATAAATAAAGATTTTACTATAATCTCCGGCTAGGACTTTATAATAAATAAATAAAGATTTTTATTATAATTTCCGACCTAGACTTCTTTAGGAAAAGCCCTATTTACTATAGAGGAAGTTACCGTATTTACTAAGAGGAAATCTCTATAAATTCTCTACTAATTATATTTTACGCCTATACTAGGATAACCTATAATTTTATAATAAAATTATATTTTTAGTTTTCTTTTAATAAATATATAAGAATAATAATAACTAAAACTAATACTTAATAATTAATTACCCCCTAAATAACTAGATAATCTTTTTTATTTTATAATTATTATTCTTAAAAAATTCTTATTATACTTATATTTACTATCGTAATTACTCTATACTTTATAATTAGTAATTAACCTATTTTTCCTAAGCCTACTAATTATTTATACGTATAAGTATATATTAACTAATAGTAATTTAATATTATATTTATTAACTTATTAATCTTTAATTATTAGGATAATGAGTTACACTTAAATATACTAATTAATAATTTTATAAGTATAAAGATTTTTTTTAAAAGGAAACTATATTATACTTATATTAATATACTTAAAGTATAACCTTTATTTTCGGATTAGCTTTTTAAAATTCTTAAGTAAGAGTATATTATTTAAATAGAAAAGATTTTCGTATTTAATTCTTATTATAAAGTAAAAAAGCCTTATCCCTTTAAGGAATTATTCCCTATTCTTAAATATAAAAAGACTAGATTTATTAATTATTATTCTATTTATTAGGATAATCCTTTAAAGCCTAATTTATATAAAATAATTAATACTTTTCTTATTAACCCTTAAATAATTAAAAACCGAGATTAGCTTTTCGATCGAGTTAATTAAATCCAATATATACTAAATAAGATCCCTTACTTTTTTAATATTTTTTTTAACGATTAACCTAATAAAGTTTAGTATTTTTTTAAAAGAATAAATAATAATAAAGAAAAAGGGAAATAACCGGTAATTCTAATTAAAACTAGGCTATTATAAAGACTAGAAACTCCTTATTAATTATTAGAATATAAATTATTAATTTAATTATTTATTAAATCTAAAAAATAATCTTTTTATTTTCTAAACGAAAAAGTATTAATTAAATTAATATAAAGTATTTTTATTAAAATATCCGCTAAACCCCCCGGGTATAAAAACCCGGACCTTAAAAATAATCCTTACTTTTTCCGAAAATCTACTTTTAAGAAACTAATATTATAATAAGTCTAGTTTTAGGCGGAAGATATTAATTAATTTAAACCGGCTAGTACTTTTAATACTATATTCGATTAAATTAAGGAAATTAATTAAATAATTATTTATTATAATATTAATTATTTTATTAATACTTTTAAAAGAGTTATTATTTTAAGTAAAAACTATATAAATAAACTTATTCGATTAATCCCCTTTTTTTAAGGACTTATAATAAAATAGTATTTAGGTAATTTAAATATATAAACTTATTTTAAATTTATTCTTTTTAGCCTTAATATTTAAGAATAGGTATTAATCCTTTAAAAATAATTTATTATTTATATAAATATTATTACCTAAATAATATAAAAAAAGATTTTTATTTCCTAGAATATTCTTATAAGTAAAGACTTTTACTTTTAGGTTTTAAAAATAAAAACAATAGTTTAAACTACTCTTTACCCTAAATAATTAGTATTTATAATCGTTTTCTCCTAATTAAATATTTTACTCTAAAAAACCTTTTATTAATTAACTAAGGATAATATACTAGATAAATAGGCTTATAAATATAAGTATTTAATCCTTAATTTATAGATTAAACTTACCCGAAAAACCTAAGGGCGTTTTTAAAATAATACTACTTAATATACTTCCTTTAGAAAACCCTTTCGATAACCTAATAAATCCCTAATCGGACTTATATTAAAAGGGAAATCCTAGTAAAATCCTAGTTAATAACTAAATAATTTATTATTAAAACCTTAGGATTTTACTCGGAAATTAATTAATAAAAAAACCCTATTTATTCTAAAGCTAAATACCTTTATAAAAAAGATAATAGTTTTAAAAATAACTTAATTATTATTAACCTTATTTATAACCTTACCGATTAAAACCCTAATAATAATAAAACCTTTATTATTTCTATTAAAATAAAAGACTAAATCCTTATTATTTTTAAAAAACCGGCTAATAACCTAATCGAATTATTAGAATCGTTAAAAACTAATAATAAATAATTAATTAACGATTTATATTTCTTTATTCCGGATTATAAAGAATATAAGGCTAAACCTCTTAACTCTTATAAGGATCTTCTCCCTAAAGGCCTTCTTATAATAACTACCTCCCCTTAGACTTTAGATACTCTTTTTAATTAAGTCTCCCGTTTTACCTATCCTAAGATATTAGTATATAGTAAATACGGAATATCTAATACTATAAAAATATATATAAATACTAAAGCTAGTAGATTAGCTATTAGGAAAGACTTTTTTAATAGATTCGAAAATATAAAATTCGATCCGAATATTAAATAATACCTTAAAGGTATTAGTAAAATACTAGCTAAAATTCTTAATTAAGTAATTTTTACCTTTTATATACCTAGAAAAATAAATAGTAAATTCTATATTAGTAAATTTACTATTAGTATATAAGTTATTAAAACGCTATTAGCCGGCGTTCTCCTAAGATAGAACTTCTTTATACCTTATAGCGTTAATATTCTTAACTTACGATAAGAACTCCGCTTCGAGCTATATAATAGGTTAAGGGTTAAATACTATTTAATACGAAAAGGCCTAGTAATTCGCTGCTAAATAATAACCGTATTAGCTATTATAATAGCTCTTTTTTAGCCGGTATTATCCTAACCTTATTAAATAATCCTTTTATTAATAGAGATTTTATTTTCTTTCCCGACTTTTTTTCTTTTTTTAGTTTTATTATTTATAATTACTTTTTTATTACCGTTTTTAACTCGAATAACTACCCGATTTTATTTAAATATAAAGAGAAAATCGGTATTCTACTTAACCTTAATAATAACCTCTCTTTTTCTATTCTAGAATATATTAATAAACTAATATATAAAGCTAATAAACGCTTTAAACCTAATATTCTTTTAGATTAAATACTCCTTTTCGATAATAATAATAATAATAATATAGCTTTACCGGTTAACCTCTCTAACCCGAGTTAATTATACTATCTTAGTATTACTAAAATACTAAATATTCCGGAAATCGAAGGTAATTATAGTATTAAGATCTATACTCTTAATCCTTAGCTAGTAAACAAAGTTAAAAAGCTCTTAAACTCTTTCTCTAAATTATAAGAAAATATAGGACTTATCGATCTTCCTAAAGAATAATACCTTCGTATACCTTTTATTAATAACTAGTATAAAAAGAAACTTAGTCTTTATCTTTACCCTCTTAATAAACCTAACTAAGATTTCCTTAATAAGAAATATAATAATATATATTCTTAAGGAAAAATAAAATAGGCTTTTTAAGCGTTTCCCTTTATAAGCCCCTATTTTATAGTTTAGTATAAAGGAAAACCGTATATTATTAATAATTTACGAGTACTTAATAGTATTATTATTCTAAATATATACTTAATACCTTTTCTATAAGGTATAATATATAAGCTTATTAGAAAAAAGTATATTTCTACTATTAATACCCGAAGTTTCTTTTATTAGTTCCTTATATATTTAGATTATTAAGAATAGTTTACGATTATATTCTACTATAGGCTTAAAAGGGCTATTATAATTCTTATAGGGTATAAAAACTCCCCTACTTATACTTAATAATTTATTAATTATATTCTTCGCCCTTATAAAGCTTATATAGCCGGATATATTAATAATATTATTATTTTTTTAAATACCCCTAAAGACTATATTAAGTATTTAATTATTATATTTAACCTTTTTATTAGTATAAACCTTTTATTATTTATACTAAAGTCTTTTCTTTATTACCCCTTAATAGAAATATTAAAGTACTATATTAATAGATTTAGCTTTAGAAATACGTAATTATAAATAAAGGCTTTATATAATATTAAGTTTCCTAATACTTTATAATACCTTAAATAGTAGATTAAACTTATTAAATAAATAAAATACCTTATTCCCTAATTCGCTTAATAGATTAATCCCCTATAAAAATATAAGATTATAATATTTTATAAAGAATAAGAAGTAAATACTTCTATTACTAGACTTAAAAGGAATACCTTTACTTTTTAGTCTAAAATTATCCTTATAAAAAAAGAAAAGGATTATTTTAATAATATTATTAATACTTTTTATAATAATATAACTCTTAATTAATTCTTTTTAAACTATTAACTCTTTTTATAAATTAACGTATTATAAGAAAATAGTTTTATAGCCTATTTTTTTTATTTTAATAATAAGGAAACCTAGAAACTAATCTTAGTATTACCTAGATAATCTATTAAACCTATTTTCTTCTTTAGCTAATCTTTTAAACCTACCGAATCTAAGTATTAGCCGACTAAATTAAAGATTACTTATTTAGTTTAAATATATAGAAAACTTTAAACCTATTTAATTAATACCTAAAAACCTAAGATTATTATTTTTATAAACTATACTATTATTTCTATTATTATAAAATAAACCTCGTTATTTATTATTAGTATAAGAAATAATAATCTCCTTATTATTACTTTTTAGTACTTAAGTTAGTATTTATTAAAGGTTTAAAGTCTATATAAAAAAGCCCTACCGAAAAAAAAACTCTAACTATGCCTAGTATTAGCGTAATTACGATAAATTAAGGTAGGATATTAGTAGGAATCGAATCGGCGATATCGAATTACCCTAGCTATAGTACCTTTAGGCTAGGCGCGTAGCGGAACGAGCTATAGTAAAGGAGGAGGCGGTATACGAGGCGGTAGATACGTATTACGACTAAATAATATAGAAACGCGATAAGTACTATATAACCTAACTAGATAGAAAAATTATAAAAGAACTACTATACTAGAATAGAATCTACTCGGGATTTTATATATACTTAACTATTATACTATTCGCGAGAAGATTATAGGGCTTATCCCCTAAAATAGCCTTTAGGCTATATAGGCTATAATAGTCGAATTCGGTTAGGATTAATTTAAGGAGGGTTATTAATAAGCTAATAATTACCTATATTAGGATATAAAAAATACGATTTAAAAAACGGTTAAGGATAATTTAAGAATAATTATAATTAATAGATTTCCGCCTATAGAGTATATATAAGTATAAATTACTACTAAGAGTATAAACTCTATTAGACTAATAGTCGAGAAAAAGATCCTACTAAAATATAAATAAAAAGTTATTATACGTACTAATAAATTAGCTATAGATATTAATAATAGGAGCCCTAAAAATATAGTTTAGGCGATTAATATAGTACTCTAGTTTATATCCTATTTAGTAATAAGAAAACTCCTAAGTAATAATATTACGATTACCTTTAATAAGAAGATTACTAAGCTCCTATAGGATTAAGGCTAGGTATAGGCTATTTTCGGTAAGACTACTTCGGTTACCTAGAGGGTATATATAGTTATTACTAAGGGTATCCTTATTTAGATTATAACTTAGGAGAAAAACGATTTTATTTAAAATATTAAAATAGCTAATAGAGTTTATATTATTAAGGTTAGGGCTATTAGGCCTAGGGAAGGAATCCTAATAATAATAGTACTATTTAGCTTTAAGTCTATATTAAACGCTAATAAACTATATAACCTTAGAGTAGTTATTAATATATAGATTTATTAATATAAGCCTTATAAGGATTTAATATAACCTTATTAATACTATAACTATTACTAGTATAAATATATAATAAGAAGGTATACTTTTAATAAATTATATAGTAAATATAGTATAATAGAATATTAGAATAAGAGTAATTATAAAGCTAGTAAAAATAATAACCCGTATATTTACGTTTTATATAATAATAATTACCTAGTATAAGTATAAACTTATCTAATAATAATCTAATAATAGGATAAAATAAAAACTAATTATAAAAGACGATTAATAAGATTTATAAAACCTAGATTATAAATATTACTCCTCCTAATAAATAATACGCCTAAGTCTAGCTAGGATATTATCTAGTAGTCGGTAAAGACTTTTATACCTATAGTAAGGAGGAAAAAGGGTTAACCGCCGGGGATAGGATTTATAGCGAAACTAGTATAGAAAACGCTTATCGGGGGTAATACCCCGGAAGCTATATAGTACTTTATTAGGCGAGAAAAGAGTATATCCCTATTTAACTTAGATATACTCTAGTAAACGAGGAATTAAATAACTATCGATAATTAAAAGACTCTAATATAGGCTAAATAGATTAATAATATATTATAAGACCCTTTAACCCTAGTATTAAGCCGGATATAAATAAGATTTATAATACTTTAATAATAGAATATAAATACTAATAAGGCTATAATACCTACTAATACTCTATATAATTAAAGGTCCTATACTAGAATACTAATAAAAGATAGGAATTAATACGTTTAGTATTATATAATAAAACTAGTTATAATATAATAATAGTATAAGAGTTCTCTAGGATAAGTAAGGACCCCCTAATAGTCGGTATAATATTATATCGGGTTATTTATTATAGTAGGCGAGCTATTATATATATTTATAAATAATATACGGTTAAAATATAATAACCGATAGGAGGAAATAATTAAGCGGGGGTCGAGTTTAGTAATAGGTTATAGGTTATCTTCTTCTACTTACCTCTAGGCGGAGTTTAAAGGGGATTATTATAAATTCTAGTTAAGCTTAACTAGGTATAAAGGCGTATTATAATAGGAGATTTTAATCTTTATTATCCGCTATAGGATATATATAAAAGAATAAGTAATAATACTAAGTAGGCTTTATAATAATTCTAAAGGCTATAACTATAACTACTTATACTTATTAAAGAATATATAAGATTCTTTTATAATTAGAGGGATAATACTATTAATCTTATATAGGCTATTAATAATATTAATACTAAATACTCTAGACCTAATATAGAACTTATAGGATTTAACTATATTCTATAGACTATAATCTATTACGATAAAAATAAGGTTATAAATATAAAGCCTTAATTATAATAAAAGTAAGCGGATTTAGTAGTAGTTTATTATAAGTCCTAAGCGTATATTATACGTATTATATTATTATTTATAGACTTAGACTAAATTAAGACTACCCTCTAAAAGCTTTATAAGGAGTTATAGGAGGTTATTTAGAAGGCTATCCTTTATATAATACTAAGGTATAGTAGGGGTATATAATAGTTTATACTAGGAGTCGTAATAGCTATAAGGAATACTAAGAAAATAAGGTAAGAATATAGGTTATTATATATAGACTATAATTAAGAATATTTATAGGAGACTACTAAGGAATAAAAGAGTATAGTACGGAAGGCGAAGAAAGCCTACTAGAGGAACTTTCTTAAATTAGCAGGTACGAAGAATAGTAATTATACCCTTTAAAGGGTAGAAAAATAGGTAAAGCTTTAGAGTAGGCTTCTATAGAAAGCTACCTATATCCCCTCCCTTTAAAATACGTAAGGGTAATAGTACCCCGACTTTAAGGGGAAGGTATAAGTACTTATTAATAGATTCTTCCTAGGGGCGAGGTATATAATAGATAGCTAGATGGAAGCTTAATAAAAACGCTTTAAGATTTCTTATAGGATAATAACTAAGGATATTTATACTATAATATATTATACGCTACCTTAGAAAACTATTAGTTATAATAATATACTAACTAGGTTCCTTAAAATATATAATAAAGTTCTATTCTATAATTTAGCTAAAATCTTCTAGGCCTATATTATATATTACTACTTTCTAGAGTAATTTAAGATAACTATAATTATAGTCCTACGGAAGGCTAGGAAGAAGCTAGGGAACTATAAAAAGGCTAGTAAATAGAGGCTAATATTACTATTCTACTATATAGGTAAGTTATTAAAGAGGATTATAAGCTAACGTATTATTAAAGTAGCGAAGGTATAAGGGCTTCTCCTAGAAGGATAAATAGGTAATAAGAAGAATTATTCGATAAAACTAGCGATTATAATAGTTTCGGAGCTTATTTAGGCCGTCTAGGCCTAAAAAGGGGTTATTTCCTTCCTCTAGCTTAATATTAAGAGGGCTTTTAATACTATATAGTATAAGAAGCTTTTAATAAAAATAAAACGCCTTAGTTACTTAAGCTAACTCCTTAACTTCTTACGTAATTACCTTATTAATAGATTAACTCGATTATAATTTAATAAATATACCTTAGATAAATTTAATATTTAAATAAGAGTACTATAAGGCTTATTACTCTTAGCTATCCTCTTTCTCCTATATATTATACCCTTATATTAACGATTATAAAAGGATAATAGGATAATTATTATTAGGTTTATAAATAATACTAACCTCCTTTATACTAAACCTAATATAAAGATAATAATAAGGCGACTCTAGGTAGCTTAGTCTATATATAAGTAGTAGGCGGAGGAGTATAATATAGAATTCAGCCTAAAAAGAGCGAGTTTATCTACTTTATAAAGCGCTAAAAACTACCTAATAATACTATATACTTAGGGGATTATATTATATACCTAGTAATAGAAGCCTAATTCTTAGGGGTCTAGTTATACTATAAACTATAATAGAAAGTATATATTAAGGAAGTATAAAAAAAGCTCCTATAGTAGAATCTTATACTTATATTATTAATAGTATTTATATAGGGTTATTCCCTCCTCTAAGCCTATAAACTTTATATAAAAATAATCCGGTTTTTAATTACCTATATAATAATTATTTTCTATAATATAATAGCGCGAGATAGTACGTTTAAAAGAGTAATAAGAGAATTAAATAAGGCGTAGACTTAGTACTTTTATATAATCTTAAAAGCCTTTTTAAGCTATACTTATTTATTATCTCGAAGCTAAAGTAGTAGTTCCCTCGATTAATATCTACTTAAATTAAAGAGTAATTCGGATAGTATAATAACTATAAAGGTAAGGAATATTTAATAAGATTAAGACTACTTTTAGGGGAGTTTTTAAATATTTTATACGGTTCCTAGCTTATAGGCTTTTTAAACGATTAGCTAGCTAATAGCCTTTTTAGGAGCTTTATAAACGAGTATATAATTAGGTTAATAGTATACCTAAGCCGAATTTCCCTAATAACCCCGCCTTATTATTATAACTTACTAAGGATAAATAAAAACGAAAATAAGAAAGGATAAAAACCTTATTATAATAATAAAGGGAGTAGAATAGGAAGTATAAATTCTTTATAATAAACCTAGTATTAACCTTTTACCTTAAGGATATTATAAGGAGGTACGAGTATATTCTAAAGTATATTAGTATTATAATTATATAAATAAAAATAAGGAAGATTAAACTATATAATTTTCTTTTTCGTTAATAAGTACTAGATATTATAATACCCTTATACCCTTATAGTATAGTACTAGAGGATATTTTTTATATACTCCTTAAGTATAATATTTACTCGAGTACTAGGTTAGAACTCCCGTAAGTATTAACTTCTAATTAAAAAATACGATAATAGTTATTAGTACCGAAGGAAACTATTATAATTATAAGGTAAATACTCTAATATACTAGCCTTTATTAGTTTAACCTTATTAAGTAATTTTATAATAAATAGGTTAAAGGCTACCCTAGTTAAGAATAACCCTATATAATAATAAAGACTATATAATACGAAAATACTATTTAAATATATATAAATTAGCTTTATTCCTATTCTAATATATAAGGGAGTTAATAAAGCGCCCCCTTAAGCTAGTTATAATAATACCTAGATCCTAACCGAATTACTTTAGTATTTTATCCTTACTTACTTTAAAGGTAAAAGTAAGGTAAAGTATTAAATAAGGCGTACGATTACTATTAAGTATAATAATAGGATAAGGCTTAGTATAAATAAGCGTATTAATAGGGTAAACTTAAATTCGGGTAAGAAAGGCTATTACCTTAGTAATAGCCTTAGTTATCCTAATAGTATTCTCGATTACTTTTTATACCTCCGCCTTATTAGCCTTATATTTAAATAACTTATTAGCTAAAAGGCCTAGGAGTACCCTAATAGTAATTTTATTATTTAAACCTACTATATATTAATAATTAAAGGGTATATATACGTTTATTTTCTTAAACGTATTTAGGGTAAGAATAAGTAATATAATATAAGTATATTTAATAGAAGGCTTTATTAGTATTTTAATTAAATCTATATTATTAATTACCTTATTTTCGGGTTAAATAATAAGTATATTATTATTATTATTATTATTATCTAATAAAATACCTACTTAGATAGGAGGAGGGGGAGCCTTTTTTAAAAGGATTTTACGCTTTCGAACCCTTTTTATAATAGACTTAGTTAGGGATAAGGATAGTATAGCCGGAGGGGAAGGGTAATACTTAGGTAGTACTCTTCCCTTCCCCTTCTTAATAGCGGTAGGAGTAGTAAGTATTAACGAAGATTTAAAAAGCTTAATAGCCTAATTAATAGTAATAATAGGATACTCGATAACTATTACCTTAGGGATATTAGTAGGATTCGGCTTAATAGTAGGAATAATAATTATAGTTATTATAAATTAGAGTATAATATTAAGTACCTTTATTCGTTTTTTACCTTTCCTCGTACTAAATATATTATCGATTCGCTTAATTATAACTAGGATTTTTATAAGAACCTCCTTAGTCGACTTTAGGTATTCTATTATACCCTTACTTTTAATACGATTAGCTTAAGTCGAATTCTTAGGGCCTTCGAGATTATTATAATATATTATTATATTTTTCGTAGTATAGGCTTATTAAATACTATAAATAAAGGGGTTATCCTTCTCGGCTAATAGGTTATTATTATCGATATTTAGGCCCTTTTCTTACGTAGTATTATAGTAAATACTATAATACGTATCCTATATAATATAAAGGTCCTTAGTATCCTTAATAAGCTTATCGTATATCTATAAGAATTAATAACGAAATAAAACTAGACTAGGGGCGGTCCTTACCTTATAATACTTTATATTATTTATAGTATAGGCTATATAAGCTTAGGCGGTTATATTTATAGCGGATTAGCGATTAATAAATAATAGGTTTAGTATACTTACTAGACTAATCCTAATAGCTAATATATAATACTATATTTTTACCGATTATACGTAATATATACTTATTATAAGGTTTAGTATACTCGAGTCTATAACTTATAATTTATAGAGGTATTTTATAAGTAGGTATTAATATTAATATTTTAGTTAAAAGGAGTATTAGAAATAAGAGCAGGGTTAAATCCCCCTGTTAAAAATAGGGTACTAACTATTAATTTATAACGACCTACTATAATATAGGGAGTAATATATAATAGATTTTTATCGCTAGAGCGCCTTATACGGATTAATACTATAGCCTATAGGGTAGATAAATACCCTATTATAGCCCTTTCCTTTACTTTACTAAATCCTAGCTATATCCTAGCCGAAGTTATTCGTAAAGAAGGTAGTTTTCCTCTAGGTCCTCTGGTTTTTCTACCCTATAGACTATTTACTTATTTCCTAGATACCTTATAGGTCCCTAGTATAAGTTTTAATAATAATAATATTAAAGGTTTAATATATTCCTAAAGCTTTTAATATTCTAGCCGATTCTTTTTTCCGACTTCCTTCTAAAGCCTAGTTAGAAAAAGGATAAGGAGAACTTAAGGATATTTAGAAAAACGATATTAACTAGGATTATATTCTTATTTTAATTAAAGCTATCCTTAATAATAAGTATTATTACCGGATATTTAAAGGATATAAAAAGGATTAAAAATAATTAAAAATTCTCGAATAACTTGGTAATAAAGATTTATAAAAAGGATTCGCTTTTATATATTCTTATAACCTCCTATTTCTCGAAAATACTAATAAATAATAATAATTCTATATACTAGAAAACTATATTAATAAACTAATCTCCGAATACTACCTTTATAAATTCTATATAGGAAGGAGATAAATATAGGTAATATTAAGGACTAGCCTTTAGCTAGTCGTATTTAGATAGGAGGCGGTAAAGTTATTAACGTTAGGGTACCTCGATCGGTAATACGGTATAATAGGTAGTTAACTAATCCCTAGTCGCTTAGTATATATAGCTAATTAACGAGGGAGCCTCTCTCCCTTCCTTCTTTTTTCTTCCTTTTCGGTAGTTTAATTTATTACTCCTCTTTAGTCTAACTATATTAGTCTTCCTAATCGGAACCTTTATATTAAATTAAACTCCTTCTTATTATAGACTATACGTAGGAAGTATAACCTTAGAGTACTAATAAATTTTACTAGTACTTAATACGCTCGAATCCTAGCTAGGATTCAAAGTATAATTAGCGATTATATAGGCTAAATTTACTATTAATAGGGTAGTAATTAGGAATAGCTATTCTTAATTCTTCTATATTTTTTTTCGGCTTAGTAATTTTTAGTAGAGCTTCCTTCCTTATATTTTAAGGATTAATAATTACGAGGATTAGCTAGAATCCTTTTTAGTATACGTTAAGGAGATTCTCGGGGAGTCTTATAAGGAATAACGCGTAGGTTTTTCTTTAATTAGGTTAAGGTAATTATTATTAAAATCCCTTAACGACTATATTATATATTAAGAATATATTCTTTACGAATCTAGGTTATACTATTAGACCGATTATATTAAGATAATCTTACTAGTATTAGGGCTATATATAGCGCCCTAGGCGAGATTAAATCGTAAAACTTAGCCTATAATATATAAGGATTTTACCTTTTTACTTTAAGGCTTTAATAGGGTATTTAATACTAGGAGTACGTTTACCCTAATAGCTAACTATCCGCCTTAGCTAAAGGCTAACCTAATAAATATTAATTCTATTAAATCTAGCGCCTAGGGTATATCTAGGTATAAGTATTACTATTATTATAATAAGGTTAATTACTATTAGTATAATTATCCTAAGCTATATAATAATATAAGGATTACGAGGTTAAGTCTTAGAATAAGCTAAATAGCTAGGCTAATAAAAAAGGCTAAAGATAAGCTAAAGGCTAATAACTAGGGTAATAAAATATAAGGGGGGAATAGGTAGTTATAATAAGTTATAAGTTATTAGAGATTTATTATATACGCGTATATAGTTTAGCTCTATTAAATATTTATTAATATATTATCTAATATATAGGGCGGGGATAGGCTATACTATATATATATAACGTTTACTAGTAGCCTAGGAAAATAATTACTATAGTTTAATAATATAGTATAGCCTTTAGACTAGTTTATTACTCTTAAACGGTATTTTCTAGCGCTTAATAGAAGGTAATAAGGACTAGGCTTAGTAAAAAATCACTTACTTATAAAATCACTTATGAGTGATTTTGATTTTGAGTAATTTTTTATAAGTAATTTTATATACGATTTTCTGATTTTATAAAATCATTAGGTATTTTTTTTAATTTAGTATATAGTATATATAGTTAATAAATATATCTTAGAACCTATTTTTAGCCTTATAATAGTAGAAAGAAAGTAGAAATATAAAAAAACCTTTTTTTAGTTTTTAAATATAATATTATAAATAGGATTTTAAATTAATTATTTAACTTTTATATAACTTTTTAATTATTTATAAATTATAAACTAAAGTTATAACTCTTAGTTAATTAATAAGTACTTAAATAACTTAACTTAATACCTTAAGTCTTAATTAATACTTATTTATTTACTTTTAATTAGAATAATAAATTAAATTATTAATATTAAAATCTCTAATTATACTTATAAATATAAATATAATAAATAGTAAAAGAAAATAATTATAAGTAGCTTGGAAAATTAAACTATAGAATAGGTTCTTTTATATTAATATAATATCCTATAAGTTTTCTAAAAACCCTTTAAAATTAAAGTATAAAAACTTTTTTAAAAAAAAGTATACTTATTATAAACTTCTTAGGCTCTAAATATAATAAGGCGTTTTATCTTTTTTACTATTAAAAAATAACTTATAAAATAAAGAGTATTTAATTTTTTTAAGTTTTATATTTTCTTAGGGTTTATAAGTAATTATTAGTAAGTATTTTTATTTTCCTATATTTTAAAAATACTTTATATAAAGCTAATAGTTATTATAAAAAGAAGTTTTAAGCGTTTATATTTAAATAAAGAATATATACTAATTATATATTTTTAGAAACTAATTTTTTATAATATAACTTTTATTATTAAAAAAGCTCTTTTATTTAAAGAGTATATATTAATAGTTTAATATAAATAAAAAACTTAAAAACTCTTTTTAAAAGTCTTTTTAAGTTTCTTATAAGGGAAAGCTTTTTTAACTTTTTTTTTTAATTTTATTTAGGCTTATAAATAGTACTTATATTTTAATAGAATTAAAATACTAAAAGAAACTACTTATAATAACCCTAATTAAAGAAAATAAAATACGTATTAATTATATATACTTTAAACTCTTAATATAGTATAGTATTAATCGCTCCCCGGCTATTATCCTTAGGGACTTTAATTTATACTATCCTTTATAGGATTTTTATAGCCGGACTTCGCCCTATATCTATACCCTTCTCGATACTATATCCTTACTCGGCCTTAAACTCCTTACTCCCCCCTACGAGGTTACCTAGGAAGTCTATAGCCGTTATACTAGTATAATCGACCTCTTTTAAACCTCCCCTTCTAGCCTTCTTATTTTCCTTAAACCCGACTTAAATCTTTATAGTTTTAATTATATATTATAGGCTACCTCCTTTTATACTACCCTCCCCTTAGAGCCTAAGCCCTTTTAATACTAGAAGTCTTTTAATACTAATATTCTCCTAGCGGAGGCTAAGAACCGCCTTTTTCCTTATTATATTCGCTCCTCCTTACTTAAAAAGATTAACTCCTTTATTACCTAGCTTTATAGTAAACTAAAGGCTATAGTAGTTATTATTATCCTATACCGCCCTTATATATTTAGACCCTATATAATCCCCTAGTAGACTTCTAAAGTAATAGGTATAATAAGGTTTATTAAAAAAAGTTATTATTATTAGCGTATAAACCTAATAAACTCTAATTAGAAGGATTATTAAAAAGTAATATTTACCTTTAAAAGGTTTATTTATATTATTAAAAAGGATATATAAAGGGGTTTTTTCGTTTTAGCCTCTTTTAATTCCTATATAATATAGTCTATAACCTAGTAAGTATACTTATATAATTAGGCCCCCCTTAAGCTAGCCTATATACTTTCCCTTATAGCTTTTCCTAATAATCCCCTTACCTTAGACTTTACTAGGAAAGTCCGCCTCCTAAGTAATAAGTTCTTCCCTTACCCCCTAATTACCCCCCCGCTTTTAGTACTAGATAATCCCTTCCTCTCTTTCGACGTTTTATCGGTTATTATAGACTCTAATATTTATAAGGTATTCTATAGTATTTTTTTATAAAAATTAATAAGCTCTAATAGTATCCTAGTCGGCTTCCTTAAGGGCTATAGCCCCCCTTTAATTATTATCCTTATTAGACTCCTATAAGGTTATATCTCCTAGGCCTATTTCCCCTTTACTTATAAAGTCTTTAATATTTCTATTCTTTATAAATAGGGTAAATTACCCGAAGTCTACTAGACTCCGGGGGGCTATAGGCTAATCTCCTTCCTAAATACGGTTAATAAAGTCCTAGAAATAGTCCTTATAAAGCGTATTTTTATAGCTATAGAACTTTAAGGTATTCTACCTTTTAGTTAAATAGGTAATTATCTTAGACGATTTATAAATAGTATACTATTTCTCCTTACTAAGATAGTTTAAATAATATAAAGCCTTTAGGGCTTAATCTCCCTCCTTATACTTAATATAATAGGGGCTTTCGACTATATCTTTTACTATAAGTTTATTTAAACCCTCGATTATCTTAGTTTTCCTCCCTAGATTTTAGCTTTTTTTCGCTCTTACCTTATAAACTATTCGTCTTATATACGTATCGATAGTATTCTTTTAGACCCCGTTTTTATTCTAAAAGGTATACCCTAGGGATCCCTCCTATTACCTATCCTCTTTATCCTTTATATCTCCTCCTTATACTAGTACTTTAAGAAGGTTACCGGGGTTATTCCGGTAGGCTTCGCTAATAATACGAATATTATTAGTACTAGCTATACTCTAGCTTAAGTCCGGGCTTAGCTCGTCTAAGCCTAGGGTATTTACTAGGATTAGATAATAGAGTATAAAATATCCTTTTAGCCTTTTAAAAGTAAGCTTTTCTACTTTACGTATACCCGTTAAACGGATACTACCCTATTAATCCTCGATAGAGTATTAATTACCCCTATTTAAAAGGCCCGTATATTTAGCGTATAAATATACTATAAGCTCCGATAAAAGGTATACCTTTAATAACTTTTATAAAAGCTATAAAAGTAATAGCTTACGTTTATTAGTCTTATTACCTTAACTTAGGGCTTTACTCTTCTTTACGTAAAAGAGGTTTATACTAAGGTTATTCGTATTATTATTACCTATAGCTCCCTTTATTTTATCCTTCCTATTCTAGCCGGAGGCTACCCTTCCGGCTAGTCGATTAAGGAGCTAGCTAAGGTTTAGGCCTATTATTTATATACTATTACTAGCGCCTATTACGCTATACTCGGCTATTATATAAAGATTAAGGTATACGTCCTTTTTCTAGATATTTACCTTACCTATTATTCTATGCGTATTTACTAGTTCCTCGAATCTTACGGGTTTATTATTATTATTTATTCGGTTATTAATCGGGTTACCCGCTAACTCCGCCTATACTATAGTTACCCCCCTACTACTCTTTATATTACCCTAGGGGATACTTAATAAGCCCTTACCTCCTAGGTAGGCTCTAATAGTATAGGGTCCTAGTTTAGTAAGCTATTCGACCTTCGTTTTTAAGATAAATAGTATAATTATTAGGAATCTAGAAAATAGTGTTTTAAATAATATAGTTAGTCTTATAATTATACTATAAACTCTCCCCCTTAGTTATATTCGGGCGTTTTTCTTACGAAGTATACTTTTTTTCTAAAGTTTTTTAATAGCCTTTTTATTTAACTCTATACTAGTAGAATCGGGCTTAATAGGTTTTTTTTTACCTATTATATCCCCTTTATACTATTACTTTTATATTTATATAGCTTAAGTAAGGATAAGACGGCTAAATATATCTTTTTATACTATTACTTTATAGCCTTATAATATACTCTTTTTCCTCGTACTCTAATTACCCCCTTAAGGGATTAAATAAACCTCGTTTAAGTACTCTAGTATAAATCCTACGCTAGCCCCCTTATTAGGTAGTTCTCCTCCCTATATTATTTATACTAATTTAACCTTATTATAGACTTATATAAATAGTAAATACTAGAACCTTTTTAGAATTATTATTATCTTTTCTATTACCGCTAAAAGCCCTTTTTATTTACTTAACCCCTAAATCCCCTCTACTATCTTAGTTATTATATAAGCCCCTGTATTACCCTTTTTTTAAAGGGTAATTATACCCCCGTTTTTACGTTTTCGCCCTAGCCTTTTCTACCGTTTTTTACTTTTTTATTAGCCTTCTAGCTTCCTCCTAGCCCTTTTTTAAGAGTATTATAAGTAAAGCCTTATTATTCTTTTTTATTATTACTGCCTTACTCCTTATCCTTTTAATAATCGCCCCCTTTTCCCTCTCCCCTATATTATCTTTACCTTTATCCCCTTTATCCCTTTTATATCCCCCCTTTTACTCTTTAGCTATTCCTCTAGTACCCTTTAACTCCTTTACCCGCTCTTTATACTCTACCGCCTCCCTTAAAAGCCCGAGGTCTCCCCTTATATTCTTATATAGCCTTTTAATTACCTAGTATAAGGTTTTTAGCTTATCTTTAAATAGGGGGTAATTTAGAGTATATTTATTAATATTTAGCTCTTAGTTAAGGGTCCTTTTATTATTAAGTATATATACTAAAAGTATATTATTATTTATTATTTAGAATACCGATTAGTTTACCCCCTTTTTAATTTATTAAAGGCGAGTTTTAATCTATTTTACTATTTACTTATTACCCTTCGACTACTCCTTATTCGCCTTTACCTACTTTTCTAGCTATTTATCGATTTAATTAAGGGAATATACCGTATATTTAATAAGGCTAAGGATTTATTAGTCGATAATCCTATTATCCTAAGTAGGAGTAATATAGGGTAGTAAAGGGGGCGCTAAGAGTACGTTTAAGGGGTAAAAGTAGTTCGGCTAGTTTAGGTATTTAGTATTCGGGGTAAGGATTAGCCTTATAAACCTATTATTCTATATTAGCTTTATAATTATACTTATTATTATTATAATTATTATTATTATTATTATTTAAATAATTATAATAGGGGTTAAATTAATAATTACTTATATAAGTAATAACTAGGGGTATATACTCTTATCCTACTCGACTTTTAGGATTTTATATAATTCCCTTATAAATCTCTAAAATTATTATATTATTAACTCCCCCCGAATAAACCCTACTTATACTATTTACCTTAATAGAGTTCTTAGCCCTTCCTTATTTAATAAAGGCTATTAATTCTATTACCTTTTAGGCGAGCTTTAGAGTTATTAACTACCTTTTATTAATACCTCTTTTATTCTTTACTTATTCTACTCCTTCCTCCTAGGCTAATCCTTACTTTTTTATAACCTAAGCGTTTTATAGTATAATAATAATAATTTGCCGATTAAGTACTTACTCCCTTATTAGCCCTAATTCTTTACCCCTTTATTATACTCTAATCGTTTTTCCTTTAATATTATTTATTTACTCTTTTAATCCTAATAAAAAAAGCCTTATTCGATTAAGTATAGGATATAGGGGCTATAGGGGATATTATATAGCTTATTAGGCTTTATTAATTAGGTATATATAATAAGGGGTAAATTAATTATAGGGTACTTATTAATTATATACTCCTTTATTATTACTCCTTTTACTACCCTTATAATTACTTCCTCTTATAATAAATAGGGTAGGAAGTACTTATAGAAATAATAATAATAAAGGAAAAAGGAAGAGAAAAAGGAGGAAAAAGTAGTCGAGGTTTTTATACCCCCTTTTCTATTATACCTTACCGCTTTTACTTATATTAGCTCCCGGATTAGGTCTTTTTTTCTCCGCCCCCTCCCTCCCTTTTCTCCCCTCCTATTTCTTTTTTACCCCCCCTTCCCCCCCCCCTCCCTCTCTTTTCTTATATAATCTACGAGACTACCTAAGTAGACGGCTTATCTTATTATATATTCGTTTTCCCTTGCCCTATAGCCCCCCCCTTAGGGGCCTAGGGCTCTATTTTCGCTCTACTATTAGGGGGTTTTACCCCTTCTAGGGATTTTTCCTACTTAGTATAATAGTAAGGTTCTAGAAGCCTTTTAAGGCCCCTAGAGTAGATTTAAATAATAATAATAATATAGTATAGTATAGAATTTTTACTTAATTTTTTTTAATTTTTTAAGGTTATTTAAAAAATTATTAAATAAAAGTCTTCCTTTAGGTATATAATAGAAAAACCTTTATAAAAGTAATTAATAATTAGGAGAAAATCATAAAAATAAAAAAAAAATATTCTACTAGAAGATATAAGCCTTATTTATACTTTATAACTTTTTTTAGTTTTTTTTATCTTAATTATAGCTTTTTTTTAATAAAAAAACAAAAAAAAGATATATAGGTTTCTTTACCCCGCGTTTTGTACTTGTATATTAACCTATTAAGTTCTATACCTATTTAGTATACTACGTAGTAATAAAGGTACTTTAAAGTTCCCTACTTTTATAAGGTACTTAGGTAGGCTTAGTACTATATAGTAGGATTATTCTTTATACCTAATTTTTAATATACTATGGATAATAACTTAATAAGTACTATATTTTATTCTTCTACTTTTTAAAAAATAGAGAAAAATATAATAAATAATATAAAAATATTTAAAAAATACGTATTTTAAAGCTCTTTAAAAGGAGATTTTTTATACTTTTTTTCTTCTTTTTTACGCTTTTTCCTAGTATTTTTATACTAAGTATCTACTTATCCTACGATTCTTTATATTAAATACGAGCTTTTAAAGTACCTTTTAGAACCTTCTTACTAAAAATCACTATAGAAAGACTACAAAGCTATATATAAGGAAAAAAAAAATACCTACGGATTACTAAGAAACGGCGCTTCCTAGTATACGTACCCTTATACCTACTTTCTATCTTATTACGGGTATAATAGATCTCTATTATACGTATAAACTCTATAATAATAATACTACTATTAAGAGACTATTCATACTCCTAACTACTACTTAATAGGTAGGTGTACGAGCTACGAATATCCGGGCTAAACCCTATATAGGTCTAGGTACTCTATTATCCTAGTACTTATAATACCTCCCCGAAGCCCGGATTCGGGTATATTATAATCTAATTCTTAGTATTTTAATCGTTAGAACTAGTCTTATTCCTTCCTATACTTAAATTTAGTTAATAGATAAATTACCTATATTTATATACCTATAGCCCCTTCGTTATACTATTAGCCTTTATATCCATTATACCGACTTATTATAGGTTAAAATAACCTTATTAATATTTTTATATAATCTATTTATACCTAATATTAATATACCTCGTATATACCTAATTAAGTGGATTAAGGACTATAATTCTCGCGTTCTAACTATTTATATATATTAGGATCGGTCTTTTCTACGGGTATTTAGTATTATTAATTATCTCCTATAGCTATATTATAATTATACTTATAGGTATAAGGGCGATAAACTCCGCCTCTATAGAGCTCGTTATTACGAGCGTTTACTTCTTTAAACGCTAAGTAATAGGTCCGCCGGCTAGAAATACTATATATCCGGCCGTTAAGTATTATAACTCTTCGTTATCTACGAATAATATATTAGAGTAGACCCTAAGGTATAAGTTCGTATTATAAGTACCTCTCCTAAGCGTAATACTAACGTTTATCGTACCGCTAAGATATCGTAGTAAATACTTTATAGTTATAGTATATACTTTTATCGGGTAATTATTACCTTCTATAAGCTTCCGTACGGAGAACGTAATATTAAGCCTTATGCCTAAAGCGAGCTAATTAAGACTCCCTATACGTTTTAACTAGGTATTCTTTTCTATAATAACCTTATATTCCTTCTAATCGTATAGAATAGTATATTTCAAGGGCTATAGCGTTTTTATAGGTATAAGGTCTATAAAGCTAAATCTTTCGAGAACTTTCTTAGTAAACTTCGTTTAGTAAACCCGGATTATTCGAGCGGAGTAATTATAATCGAATTCAAGCCCGAGGAATTCTATTAGCTCTCCTAAATACTTAATCTCGTATAGGCTATTAAGGGTAGCTACTTTCTCATTAATAGTTTTTATTATTAGGGCTATTAGTAGTATATCGTCGATATATAATAGAAAAAGCGTACTATTATCGTATCGATAGAGGTAAAGCTCCGAGTTAAGCCTATAGAATCCTTATCCCTAAAGGTCCTTTATAGCTCTCTTAAACTACTATCTCGGAGACGCTTAGTATTTATAAAAAGTCCTTTTTAACCGATAAATACGACTATTACCGTCTTTAAATCCGTATAATTAGATAATATAAATATCCTCGTTTAACTCAGCGTTAATAAAGGCGTTAATAATATTAAACTTAGCCTATTTAAGATTTTATATAGCTACGAGTATTAGAAATACTCGTATAAATAATTAGTATACGATAATAGTATAAAAATCCTTAATAAGTTAGTCTATAGGATTATAATTTCCGCGGATAACCTATTATGCTTTTATTAGTAGGTTAGTACCTTTAATCGGTTTTTCTATATAAACCTATTTACTAAGTAGGGTCTTAATATTATAAGGCTTTTATACGAGCTCCTAGGCTCCTTTCTAATCGAGTTTATCGATTTCTTTCTATATCGTAGGTATTTATCGTTTATCGAAATCCAATATCTTTATTATAGCCTTATAAGTACTAGGCATATATCCGATAAAGGAAGCGGCCATAAGGGCTAAAAAGATTATTATTAGCGCTATTATTTCGAATTCGTCTTTATCGGTAAATATAATATATTTATATAATAGCTTAAGGATACCTCCTATAGCTATTTTAGTATTAGTAATACGTTTAGATCGCCTTATAGGCTATATACCCTAGACCTTAGATAACGATCTACGAGTTTTATTTATTCCTATACTCGAGATATCTAATACTAGCGAATTCTCCCTAGGAGTATAGGGGTTAGTATTAGTATTATAATCCTTATAGTAGTTAACCTATTTATTATCGAATAGATTAGAATCCTAAAGTACTTCTAAAATTATATTATTATCCTCCTCTTCGATCGATAGGAGAGGCGGATTAATAAGTACTTCCTTCTAAATACCTATATTCGGTATTTCCTTCTAAATACGGGTATTTATAGGTATAATACTTAGTAATAGTAGGTAAGTCCTCTACTCGGGCGTTTAAACGTATTATTATTATTTTTCTTAAGTTATTATTTTTTCTACGTTTACCCTATACTATAGGGAAGCGTTTTAACTACTATTTTACTATATAGTTATTCCTTTTTTCCCCGCTACCGGGTATTAAATAGGTTTAAATTTAATATACTCGTCTTCTTTAAGTATTACCTTAAATTTAATCTCGTCGTCTTTTACGTTAGGCGGGCTAGTACGATTAAGAAAGCGGATATCTCGTATACGAATAATAGTACCTTAATCCGGTAGCTAGATTTTATAAATATAGCCGTATAGGCCTTCGATACCGATAAGATTCCCTTTTTACGCTTAAGGGGCTATTTTTTCCGAACGAATAATCTTTTCCTTCGGCTTTATTATATACGTAATATATCCCTAGGCGTATAAGTACCCGATATTATATTTATATAGGAGGCCTATAGCCTATATTACTCTCTTTAATAGCGATTTCTTATCCTTCGTTAATAGTAGATTCGAAACGTATATAGCTATTAATATATAAAATAGCTAAAGATATACTAGAAGCTCTAAATATAAATAGATCGCCCGAGTAAATATTATTAGTATTCTTCCCGCTCGTTCTACGATACCGTTTTACTATAAGTTATATAGAGTTAAATATCTTAATACGAAGCTATCTTCGAAAGCCTAGGTCTTTATAGTATTATTCTAAAACTCCTAGGTATTATTAAATACGAGTATAATAATCGGTATACCTCCTAAGGTATTATTAACCTATTATTTCTATTTACGTAGAAGATTATATACTTAAGCCTTTATTTAGGCTCCTATAGTCTAGTAAAAGTATATAAACGCGTTAATACTATATAGGCTATAATAGACTCTATTATAACCCGTAGGTAAGTACTCTATTATATCCTAGAAAACGATATTAAGGAATCTTATTAATCTTATTAAAGAGCTTCGACTAATAATAGTATCCGCCTTAGCGAAGATATAAGCCTCGTAATAAAAGTCTATAGCCGTTTTCTAGTTAATAAGAATACTAGCCTTTTAATAGGTAATAATAACCTTTTCCTTACTAGCGTAGGTAAGGCGTTTATATATAATCGTAAAATCCGTTTTTAATCCTTTTCGTAGAGTTTTATAGGGCAAGGTAGCGAATACCTAAATAATAGTATCGCCTTCTCCTATAGGGGTAACTCCCTTAAATCGAAGTTTTTTATTAAGAAGGTAAACCTATTCCTTCGTTCGTCGATTAATAAGCTAATTAGTCTCTAGATCTACGATAAATCCCTTCTCCTTAAGAATACTCGTACTAATTAAATTTATCGTAAGATTAGGATAATACGATACGTTAATAAATACGATTATTTTACCTCTAGGAATATTTATTCGGACTTTCCCGAACGCCTAAGGTATTAGGTCTTTTTTATTAATAGCGATAAAGGGTTCTATATTAGGGTATTCTCCGACCTTAATAAACTATTTTAGGTTATTAAAAAGATATCCTCTAGTACCCGAGTTATAGACTATATTATTATAAGTAATAAGGCTTTAGGCGGCTATTATCTCGTATACTTTTCCTATACTTATAATAGACTCTAATACCTTAGCTTTATAGGTATTCTCCTAGTTAGGAGGCGTAAGCTCGGGGTACTTAATCTAGTAGTAATCCTCTTTATAAGGAACTCCTCTAGGTCGAATATAATATCCGTATTTAAGGGTACTACCTTCGGCTATATTCCTTCCCCTACGACCGCTATAGCCCCTATTACCTCTATAGCCTCTACTTCGTCTATATAAGTTATTAGCCTTCTTATTACCTTCCTACCTTTCTTTTAACTAATTCTTATCGGTAGAAAAGGTATTAGGTAGTTATTTCTTTTATTTATCGATAGAAGTATAGCTCTTTAAGAACTCTAGAAGCTCCGTCTTTAATAATACTTTTCCTTTCTCTATCTAGTAGAACTATTCCTTAGTACGATAAGGTATAATATCCTAGATTATATTAATAGTATTAATAATAAATTATCCTTCCGACTAATTAATAATAACGATATAAATCTAATCCTATAGATAGTATAGGTATTTAATAAAGTCCCCGAACTTATCGAAGTTCTTTACCTTAAGGGACTAGAATTCGATTATAATCCCTAATATAATAGCCTTTAGTATCGTATTATATTCTCATTTAATAGCCTTAAATATCTTATATCCTATTTTAGTATTATCCTATCCTACGTTTTTAATACCTTCGAGGACTATAGGTTTAATATAATAGATAAGGATACGGCGGATATATTTCTCGCCCTTCTACTAGTTCTTTAGGCCGTTAATATCTATAGAGGAGGGTTTATTACCCTAATTATTCTTAATATAACTCTTAAGATCGGCTTTATTAAAAAATAGTCGTATATTCGTTTCCTATAATAAATAGTTCTCCTAGCCTTTAAGCCTTTAGATCCCCGTTAATAAGGAGACTTACGTAGTATTACTTATTATAATAATAATTAATTCTAATTCGTCGATTAATATTAAGAGGGTACTACTTATAGGGCGTATAGAGTATTCTTAATATAAGGAATATTAATATTATTATATAGTAGCCTATAAATCCCCGGATTAGGATCCTTCTTTTAACTTTATAAAGACTTATAATAGGTATTATTACTACCGAAATTCGTAGTAAGCGGTACTTTTTATCGTCTTCTACGTATCTTACTAATATCTCTTTTAATAGATAATTATTTACGCTTCTACGTAATAGCGCTTATAACCTATTACGGGTATAACAAATCTCTATTATACGTATAAACTCTATAATAATAATACTATTACTAAAAGACTATTTATACTCCTAACTACTACTAAATAGGTAGGTATACGAGCTATAAATATCCGGGCTAAACCCTATATGGGTCTAGGTACTCTATTATCCTAGTGCCTGTAATATATCTACTTATATAGTAAGAAAAATTTTTCCTTCGATGTTTTCTTTAACAACTTTATAAAAACACAAAACAAAAACACTAATACTTAATACAACTTTAAATTACTATAACTCTTTAAAATCAAGCCTTACGAAGCTAAAAAGTATACTATTATAAAGCTCTTTATACAAGGAATCTTTTATAGCTAACTTCTTTTAGCCTAGATATCCTATTCTTCCAATAATGCCTAATTCAAACCCTGAACCTATCTAAAGCTCCGAGACCGAAGCTACGAAAAATAAACTATACGAAGCTTACGATAACCTTACTTAAATAATTAAGGATAAATTTATACTTATAGAACAAGAATTACGTATACTACTTAACGAAGACTTTCCGGAAGAATATATTTTTAATAAGGTAATATTTTTATAAGGAGAATAGAAAATACTCTAGGGTTTATTTAAAGCGTAGAAAAAATTAGAAACTTCTATATATAGTACTTTAGAAGATAAAGAAGATAAGTAGTTCTTTTATACTTATTAAGGACTAAGGCTAGTTAATTAGTTTTTTTACCTTAGTTTTAGATTATTACTTAGGTTTTTCTAGTTAATAAACGCTTTTTTATAAAATAAAAAAAAGTATTATATTATTTACTTCTAAGTTATAGGAT